>JAYESA010000003.1:176110873-176330873 GCA_036927795.1 Iris macrosiphon | reverse complement strand
GACGTCAGCCAGCTTTCCTTTCTCTAGGTAACCAGAGACACTGGTGAAGAAGCGCAAGACAGAGGAATCCTTGTAACCAACCTCGCATACAGATGGTATGAACACGGTAAGCCTCTTCGTCTCTTCGTTGAACTCGTAATTGGTCGCATCCCGAGGGAAGAGACCTGCTGGCAGATCATATTCCTTTAACAGCTCCGGCAATGGCTTCTGCATTTTTCCTAAAATTATCCATTTTTCCAATTACCAAAAGGAACAGTTAGGTATTTTTGAATATGTGACAGTTGAAGTGATAGTTGATATATTATGTATGACGAAGTCATCCAGTACATCTTTGAACTGTTAGAAAAAGAGCTTAAGATCTTCATAAGAGAAATTCAGTTCGTTTCTTTATATAAAAAAAGGTAATTGCAGATGGCAAGCTGATTCTAGACGGAGCCAAAAGATTGATCACATTAAACGATTACTATGTGCCATATTTCACTGCAATACTAATTATCACATAGAAGCAATGAAAAGTCAAGTCCTATATTAACTATTAAGTCAAACAAATGCGTATGCATGGAAAGTGGCGAAGGCTGTGCACTTTTTCATTCAAATTATGGTTACATAAAGAAAAGGCACAAAAAACAAGCATGCACATCAAACCATGACAAAAACACAATTATCTAGACAGTACTTCTTAAAGGCCCTTGATAAAGGCACTACAAAATACACTCAGGGCTGGTCCAATTTTTTTTATAAATTTTTCACTCAAAAATTTACTCAGGGCTAGCTCAAAATTTTATTAGGACTGTGATAGTCCTTCCAATAGGTTGGACTGTCAAAATTTTGACAGTCCATTGAACTGCACACTTTATTTAGGACTGTCAGTCCAACCTATTGGAAGGACTGTTTTGACAGTCCTAATAAATTATTTTTGGACTAGTCCTGAGTAAATTTTTGAGTGAAAAATTTATAAAAAAAATTGGGCCAGTCCTTAGTTATTTTGTAGTGCCTTTATCATCAGCCTTCTTAAATTGAGTAGTAGTTATCCAAGTTCAGAAGCAATTGAATAGATTTCCAGATAGTTTTACTAGTTTACATTAGGAAGCCCTAAATTCACAGTTGACAGCAAAACATGGCAATCACATGGTTCTTGGATATTAGAAATCAACTAATTGTCTTCAATACCATAACTGACTGCATCTCCAATTCCCTGGAGTGTCATAGTATCATCAGAAATTTAGGAGCAAAGGTCACAAATGGGGCCACCATTGAGTTCCTATTGTGGCCAAGAATCCATATCAGTTGGATGTGTATTTCAAGAAACCTAGTGCGACAAACAAAATGACTTCTCGTCGCCTAAAAGCATCACTATAATCATTTTGGTTGTGTGTGAAGCCAGTATCACCTGGACAAGGAAAATGAAACCCTCCAATGATGCCTCCTTATACAGGATGTTCTTGTACCAGTATGCAATTGGGAAATAACGAATATTCTTCATCTATGAACCCAATTATGTGAAAGTTCACAGAATTGAATACACTCCGGTGTGCAAACATCCTGCTGTATTTGGGAGAGACAATATATAGAAATTTAATGAGAAGTAAACTAATAAAAGATTTTGAGCTTGAGCTTCTATCTTTTGAAAGATGGAGACCACCCAAAAAATGTTTGAAAGGCGGTAACTCATATTGCTGGACAGATCAAACAAAGTACTTATTTTATGAACAATCAAGTTCTTGAAAACATCTTCCTTGATTATATCCTTGTATAAAAGTAGAGTAATGGAAACCTAGGAAACATACCATATAGTTCCATATAAATAGAACTATAGAGTAAAATCACATTGATGTAAAGTTGTAGTACATGTGAGATAATTCAAATATAATGACTCAAGAAAGCTCACCCAGTTTAATGATTGATACCACTAACAAGATACATGAAAGAAATGCCCATAATGCTGGATAGCTCAAAAAACTGACCAAATTGGAGAACCTGTATGCATTAGATCAGAGCTACATATACAAAGTTACAAACATTGGGGGCGAACATGTGCAATGCAGCTTATGGATGATTACATAGGAGAAAAGACACTGAGTTGCACAAAAGAGTATATTGAGCTGGAGACTCAACAAGACCAGATGACAGAATCAGGGACTGTCAGAGGGTGAGAGGAAGGCAGAGATGGAGGGAGAAAGAGAGAGACCTGTGTAAATTGGTTGAAAAGAAGATGGGTAAGAAACTAAGCTTAAAGGGAGAAAGCGGAAACCTAACAAGGGTAAGGTATACACGTGGATAGCCTAGAGGTTATGCCTTATGAGATAACTGAGTCTAGAATATTGAGAATGAGAAAATGGATATGAATTGGCTATGGTGGATACAGAAGTTGGACTCATTCGCCCTAGGTATGTTTAGTTTAACTAAAGCTTTCAATGTTGTAGGCAGTAAAAGATTTTGGCAATAAAGAAATATCACAACCCTGGCCCCTTCATGATTGATAAAACAGAAGTGGATACTTAGCTTTTTAAGTCTGAAATGGTGGATACAAATTATGATGGTATGGCTTGTGTAGTGAAGAATTATACATGAGAATTGCAATAATAGTTTCTATCAAATAAGGCTGAAAATGCGGATGACAAATTAGGATGGTATGGCACGTTTACTAAAGAATATATAAAAGCACAGAAGCAGAATGTTAGACAACAAAGATATAAGAAAATAGAAATGGATATCCTGAAGATACAATTAAGGTAAACTTGACAAGAACGAATGGTCGATGATTTCTAATACCAGCTCTAATATTGTTGATCCAACTCGTGAGGTTCACTTATGGTCATCCGTGGTATACAAAATTGTAATTTTATTTTTTCCTTAGGAATTGTATGTGAATCCTTCCACTCAAAACCAAACTGTTACATGTACAATTAGAGATATTCAGAAATTCATTTAGCCAGACATTCAGATTTGGATTGGTTTGACTTAGATAGACTCGTCACAATATGCAATCTGTGATGATGGTTGACATCGATATAGTTTGTGGTTGATATACTCATGTATATAAATCCAACTAAATGTCATGTGGAGTGTGTTCTAAATTGAAGATTATGTAATCAGAGAACAAGACAATACAATTTAAGCTTCATAAAGTTAATTAAATAGAAGCAATTAAGCAAATAGCTATTTCTTGCAATGGAACATTATGGAAGTCATAAGCAAAAGATATCTTGAAGGATATTCTATAGAATATGGGTATCGCACCTTTGAATTTATTGACCAGCCATGATGCTCCACCTTGGATGCTATTAGAAAGTGACTGTTTTCAGAATCAAAAGGCTTATTGGTAAGAAAAAAGTAGCATTGATATAGGTCACTCTGTTTTAGATATCCAGATATCATAACTTATTTAATTACTGGCATTAACATTCAGACTAAATTAGATAAGTCAAATGAGTTGCTTCTCTAATACAGGTAGCCTAAGGAAAGCATTCTGACAAGTGACAATTATGAAGAAATTAAGAAACCAAGTTAGCAAGTGTAAATTCAAAAGAAAACAACCAAATTAGAAGAATAGGTTTGTGACTTTGTGACAGCTTGACTTACAAGCTACAAGTTGGACTGTCAAAAGGATTTATGCAACTGACATTTTTCTTTTCTCGTCCTTACTGTGAACTTTTTCAGCATCGATGAACTCACTATTTTTCAAAGCATGTTTTATGTAACGTCTTTCATGATGATGCTTTAACTTTATATTGCTTATAAAGGTTACAGCAACAATCTGATGATCTATATTTTGAAATAGATATGACAATTTTTAGCAAGGTAAAGAAAAAAAGTAATGAACATAAAGGGAAGGAGGAGAGCATTATCTAGATGGTCAAGGGAAAGCATTCTATTGAATCGACATGTTTGAATAAACAACATTCTGTGATGAATTAGATGGCATCATATGAATATGTATGCTAAATTTGGTGTGGCTATTTCACTTGCATGAATGTAATATGTAAAACCGTGGAAAGCACCGAATTTCTTTCCTTAGGAATGATGCATTGATTTACTGATCAGATGAGTGACCCATTAACCAACATTGAACCTAATGTTTTGCCCATTTTGCTCGTATTATGAAAGCTAATCTTCTATACTGGTTATTGATTTTAAATTTCAGCTATGTTCACAATCCCACAATTAAATATGGACTTTTCTGAAACCTGACTTTCATTCCTCACGAACAGTTGCCAACATCCTTCAAACTGTCATGTCACCAAACCTAGTGTGATTTGCTCATGAAGCTAGTCTCTACCCTCAACCCTGTGAGGACTCACGCAACCAGAAAGTGTTTGCTCCCAATGTTCTGCGCACCTTAAGCAATGTCTCTTGCCTTACTAAACTATTGATCAAGATGAGCATGCACCACTTCTTCCAGCAATAATCATCTTTATGTGCTATACCATGTAACAAAACCATGAACTCATGGAGAAGAAGAGTCTATCAATAGATATTAAACATTATGTTGATAGCAAGGTTTCAAATATAGACCAAAACCGATATGTCTCGACCATTTTGGATCTGAGTTGGAGGATCCGAAACCGCCAAAACTACTACTACACCAATTGGCTTGAAACCATCAAAACTGATGAAAACCATACTCATAAGGAGGATCCAAATCCGAAACCAAAACAGAGTCTTTGAACCTTGGTTAGTAGTCCACAATGACATTCCAACACAACCATCAGATTTCAATAACTAATGATAATCGGCTTGATATTAAATAGATATGGATAAGCTCAAATTATGCAGAGCAGGTAAAAATATATACCGTTGCTTAGGAGGATAACACATCATTATAACAGTAATAGAAACAGTAGCAACGTTAGGCATATGCTGTTGTTGGCTCGACGCTAGGTGTTCAGTTTTTTTTCTATTATTTTTTGTGATTATTTAGACAGTAATTCTTGGTAGGAAAACTCGCTAGTTGTTGTGGTCTTTGGAGTTACTTCTGCTGGAGAAATATTGAACTAAGTTATAATAATTTTGTAGTGACAACGGTCTGACTCTTTTTATTAGTGCACAGAGCGCTTCACATGTTTAATTTGGTTAATGTCTTTATTCTTGATTAAATTGTGTTCTGAATGAGTGCACTGCAGGTTTCAAGTGTCCACGAGAGGATAAATTGACGTTGTAAACCCAATCTGTGAGCAGAAGATTGAGGGTATGTAACTTGTCAAACGCCTCAGATTCCGACAATGTATACAAGTAATCTAACATTTGCTTACAGCAACCCTACATTTACATGCACAATGGCTCTTTCTGATCAGCATTATAGATTCCTACTCTCGGTAGCTTCATTTGGAATCCGTGTAATTAGAAAAGCACCTACCATCCGAGAACTTTGGGTTTTAATGATCATGAAGACCTTTAGAGAGGGTAAGGAAAAAATAATCGCATAATTCAAACAGTTTCTTGTCTTCTGAGGCAAAAACTAAAGATAACCCTCTCTAACACCTAACATCGACATCGTCATAATCGGGATTGTGTACAAGAAGGTTAGGTTAGGTCAGATCAGATCGTCAAATTATGGACTGTGAGATCTTCATTTATTTCTAATTTGTGTTATGATAGTAACAAACTGGAAACATGTGTCAGTGAAAATGTAAACAAAAAATAGAAGTTTAAGAACCCACGACTATTATAGAAGGATTTAGTGAAAATGGAAACATTCCAACATGAATTTAGTTTGCTTCCTAAGTTCATCAGCTAGCTAGTAATTTCTCTCAAAGTTTGTGGGAAACTGGATATAAGGCACTAAATAGGCAACTAATATTTTTTCTCCAAATCTCACTATCGTCAGCTGACTGTCCCTGGCAAGCTATGTTTTCAGGACACAGATTCAACACGATACGAACATGGTGACACGGAGACAGCATTGATTATTTTGGAGTATCTGAATGTCTCGTGTCCTATATGTTTCCGATTTCCAGAGCATCCAAGTTTCCTAGCTAGCATATACAAATAATTAATAATGCCATCAATTTGGCAATGCGATGTTAATTAGGACATAAAGGAGGAAAAAAAGATTCCTCCACTCGGGAGCCTAACTCTACTCAGTTTTGAAACCCTTTTCTTGATTATAGATCCGAAATCCCTATGTACTCCAGATCTCCCTAATATAAGTTCCTAAATGCGCATACTGCTAATCAAACAGAACAAAGTTCGCTCCTTTTAAATTGTAGGCGTGCAATTCCTCAAAACCCAGATCAGAATGAACTTAATTAAATCCATTTCTTCCATAATCAATATATAAATGCACATAATTGGTCATAGACAAGAAATTCCTCAAAACCCAGATCTCAAATTCGCTCATTCCTGTCGTGATCAAGAACAATAATCATAGAAAATGTAAAAAAAAGTTTGCTCCTTTTTATTCACAGGCATGCAATTCCTCGGAAGCCAGATCAGAATGAACTCAATTCAGTCCATTCTTCCATGATCAGCGGAATTCCTCGAAACCCAACAAAACCCAGATCAGAATGAACTCGAATTCCTTTTATTCTTCTCATGCTCGAGAACAACAAGTACAAAAAGAAAAAGGGACGGGGATTAGTTGGGGCTTACACTGAGATCTTCGCCGACGGAGTCGATCTCCTTGTTGGCCTTCCTGCTGAACCAGTAAGAACCCACTTTGTTCAGTACTTGATCCATCTCCACTCTCTTCTTTCTTCTTCTTCTTCTTCTTCTTCCTCTTCCTCTTCCTCTTCCTCCTCTTCCCTCTTCCTCTTGCTCTTGATTTTAATCAAAAGAGCAGAAGTGAAGAATAAGAAGAGGAATTTGGAAGGAGTAAAGAAAGGAATACATCCACCTACCAGGATCCAAACCTATCCGTAGTTAATTCTCCCATTTCTTGTTTCTTTTCTTTTTTTCTTTTCTTACCCAACTTAATTAAATGATTTTAATTTGATATATTGACAAATGTGGATTATTGACATATGTGGATTAATTTGATACACAGAGGTCGCTTATGCCCAAAGCAATGGCATTTAGCGCATGCAGGAGGAACTTACTCGTATTCACCCCTATTGTTCTATTTGTTGTCGGTTCTTGATAAGGCACTGCAAAGATGACTCGACTACCTTAATTTTTTAAAATTTTTTTTTTTTTAAATTTTACTCAGGACTAGTCCAAAAATTTATTTAGGACTGTTTTGACAATCCTTTCAATAGTTTTGATTGTCAAAATTTTGATAGTCCTAAATAATGTATGCAAATAAAATTTCGGACTAGTTCCGAGTAAAATTTTAAGTAAAAAATTTAGAAAAAAAAATTTTGGACAAGCCTGAGTGTATTTTATAGTGCCTTTATCATCAGCCTTGTTATCCATCTTGCCGTAGCAGGCTAATCTTGTTTGGTAATCCATCAACACTCGTGCATAGGATAGCATTTGTCGTCTCACAATAGTCAAATTCGGTCGTATAGATTTGTAAACCCCCTGATTTTTCAAAAAATTTTAAATTTGGATTTTTCATAATTTTCTGAAAATTTCTGCGATTTTTTCTTTAATTAAATTCAGGGTTTTAATTATTAAATAATTTTAAATGATAATAAATAATATTAAAATATTATAAAAATAATATTTTTGGGTGTAAAATGAAAAACTGGACTTAGGATAATTTTCTGGAAATTTATTCGACCCCGAAAATATTTTTAAATGCCCGAAAACCAATTTTTAAATTAAATAATTAAAAACCATAATAGACCGGACTGAACCGGGTTCAAACCGGACTGAACCGGCCGAACCCGGTTCAGCCGGACCGGACCGGTCCGACCGGCCTAGCGGGTCGGGTCGGGTCCGCCTGACTGAACCCGACCGGCCCGAACCCGGAGAATCCCTCTCCCTGACCCGTTCTCCCCCCCCCCCCACCCCGCGTCCACCGCCGGATCCGCCGGCCGCGCCGTCCGCCCCGCTCCGCAGCGCCGGCCACGCACCTCGCGACCCCGCGGCCACGTCGCCCACTTCGCCGCCACCCTCGGCCTCTCCCTCTCCCTCCCCCTATATAATTCCCCCGACCCAGCCCTCTCCGGCCATCCCTCCGTCCGCCACCCGCCGTGCCCCGCCTCCCAGCTCCGCCGCGCCGCCCTCGGCCTCCCCCGCAACCCCGCCTCCGGCCGCAGAGCCGCCCCTCCGCCTCAGCTCCGGCCCCTACCCCGACAGCAGGTCCCCCCCAGCCGCCTCCGGTCGCCCGAAGCCGCATCTGCCGCCTCCGGCGCCTGCCGCGCGCCGCCGTCCAGCCTCCCCGCCGCCAGCGCCGCCCCAGCCCGCCTCCGGCCGGTCGCCCCCTCCGCCTCAGCTCCGGCAGCATCCCCCAAAACCCTAACCCTAGATACGTGTCGGACACTTAACGGACATGGAAATTCCGGTTTCCAGGAGCCCTGTTCAGGTACCTGTATCTTTCTCCTCGTAGCTCTATTTTCGATTCCGTCTGTTGCATCGCGAACCCTGCGTGACCCTCTCGGTGCCCGTGCAACCCGCTCGGGGCATCGCGTCCTGTGGCGATCGCGAACCGCGATCCAAAAACAGGAAAAACAACGCCCCGTTTCACCCTGGAACTGAGTACACCTCGCCAAACGGGACGACTTGGTCGCGTGCGGTCTTCACAGATTCGTGCGCGTCGTTGATACGGACGTGTGGGATTTCGCAAAAGTCGATTCGGGTGTGCGTGCACACCGGAATCAACGCGTATCCGCGGACACCGTCCTGTATCCGTCAGTTCTGGAACGCGTCCTAACTTTGTGTATACACGTCGGATGAAAAGAAACTTGCACCATCGGACTCGTAGCAATACGATGGTCCTGTGACCCAAGTTTGGTTCGATTCTGAGAACGTTGACGAAATCGCGTGTCATGGGCCCCACAGGCTCCACTCGATGGACGATTTTGTGACCGGCTCATCGGAATCCAATTTTGGAAGTTCCGTTGGGTTCGTATCATCGTTCCTGACCTGTTGACACTAAGTTTGGCGAATTTGGAGACCTTTGTCCCTGACACGTTTTTCGGTGCAAAGCGGGCCCACATGTGGACCCCGTTTTGACCTGAAATTGTCATCTTTGCCCTTGTCTCCAAATTGGACTCAAGGACAGGCATTTCTAGCTGATTGATATTTTCTGGATCTGATGGTGATGTTTATTTCGGCAACCGGAGTACCGCCTGCAATTTTCGCTGAAGTCAGAGCCACAGTTGGAGCCAGAACCTCAGGCAAGTGTACCTTGCCAAACCCTGCAGCTTGCTAAATTATTTCCTTGGCTTAATTTTGCATCAAAGGGCAAGTAGAGCTTGCCAACTCGCAGTGATTCCTGTTATAGTATTTTACTTGAGTTCTTGTAGATTTCATATATAAACTTGTTTAACTGTTCAACCCAGGACCGAGTGACTTTACTTAGCGGCCGATTAATAGTCAGGTGCCAACCCCGTACGCGGAGTTGTGTAACGTCACATAGACATGGATACCGAGACCCTGTACTTCTCGTACTTGTCTTATCAAGTACAACATAGCCCAGGACACTTGACACTATTCATGAGACAGAATCTTCCTGAGATATTCACGGTGATTCTGTGTAGGATTCAGGTTTTATGACATAGACATTACATTCATAGACATTGGATTCATAAATACCAGACTTGCTGCATTAGTTATATTCGTGCGTGACATGGACATGAGGCATCGTGGACATGAGACGTGTGATTTCATTGGGTGGGGAGAGACACACAGGCTACAGGCTGATCTCATATATATAAAACATAGTATATTTCATAGTAAAATTCATAGTTATTGCTGCTACCGGCTCCCCGACACAGAGCTTGTAGTGGCTTCAGCCTGAGTTCTAGTGATGCTCTCAACTTGCATATCACATAGTTGGTTACATAGCTTACCCTGCTGTTTCATTTATTGCTGCACTAATATTTATTTTGGTATGAGTTATTTTGTACCTTGCTATGTCCCCTGAGGACCTGGATTTGGATTATGTCCCCAAGTATAGCCGAAGAGATCTACCCCGAGGTGTACGGAACAAGAGCACTTCTCGGAACAGAACAGGAACCTGAGGACGATATCGTGGCAGAAGACTTCTCCTGAGTACCGGCTTCATATACTCAGTATTTCTATTCCAGTTGATTTATTTTCTGTCTATTTGCATTGATGTACCAGACATATTCTCGGTTTGTTTCCCGAGACACTTATTTGAGATTTGTTAGTTATTCTACTTGCATTTATTCTGGCATTTAATCTGTGATTATCTGTTGTGGATAAGATTAGAATAGTCTGTGACTTGTAACAATTGATCTATTTACTGCTAGACTACAGCTTAAGCATGCCCTGATGGATCCATTCAATTGGGTTATCCATCGGTGCGTGCTGCTGGCCATTGTCACGTGTTCAATCCCTCGGTATTTTGGGACTGGGGCGTGACATAGTTTTCCTATTAAACTCGTCATTTCATTATTGATGGGGTAATTCACAATTGCGGTGATAACCAGGGACTCTGATACACACAGGGACATCAGTTGAACGCTCTCTCTCTCTCTCTCTCTCCAAGTTTCTCTGATAGCCATTTTTTAAGGACAAATCGCCAATTGAATGTCCATGGACCTCCTTCCAACATTTTTTCGAGATATTCAAATAGGTAACATTTGATACAGTAGAATTCGTTCTCTCACGAGAAAACTTTTATTGCTCCCATTTGTCCAAACTCTATATCTGAAAGCACGTAGCTGGCAAAATGGTTTATTTTCCATCATATAACACTATCGTATTCTTACAATATTCCATAGTTTCCGAGAAGATTTTGTTGTAATCTCAACCATCTTCTCCTCCATGACGGCACATGGTTCCACGTATTGCATTTAGGTTTCCTCTTGTAACATAGCAGTTTTACATAAGTCAACCAATGACACTGACTTGGTGTAATGTTTCCTTTGCCCCCATTTTCATGTCTTTGATTGGCCATATTAGGGGTTATAGATGACATGGTGTCACGTCCTGATTTTGCATAATCGATAGTCGTCATCGGACGTGATGTCGTACAAGGTATAGTTTTATGAAGTTTAAGGTATCACAATTTTCTATAAGGCAACAACAGATTTATGCAGATAAATTGAATAACACATGGCACAGAAGGAAAGTATTTTTTTCATTGATAATGTATATCTATTACATAGGTTCTGAGTACATATAAATGGTGTTACAGGCTTACAATTTGAACATTGTGTGATACAACGTTGCATACATTATATCCCTTTACTATAAACACATTAACGAAAGTCTTCGAACTGCAACAAGAAGCTTCAAATGATATATGCACGAGCTTTGGTTGATGGACGAGACATGCCTTTAGCTTCTCATAACGTCGCCTTGGTTAGCAGAACCTGTTGAGATGTGAGTCAGCACATTTGAAATACATTGGTGAGGGTGAATTACCCAGCATACGAAATCAATATTGTATTTATGTGAAGCAAACAATATTATTAGGCGATCTTTATATATTTTCTTGGTTTAATTTATAGAGCATGTGATAGAAAATGTAACGACAGAGTAATATGCATATCACCGAATTGGTGATTCTTACCCATGGCCAACTTATCTTCGCTGCATTGATCTTATCATGTTCTTCGCTGTGAACTAGAAATGATTAGCTCAACATCTTTTAAATATATGAGGGTCACTAGTGCCATAAGCCATCGTAGACTATATCTTGGTTAGACGACGATCATTTCAGCTTGGGTAGTGAGTCCATCTAAAATTTCTAAAATCACTCGTGTTAGTTCGTCAGCACAGCTATCATTGTTTCTTCTAGGCCGAATTGGTTCCAGTGTCCCAACGACCGTTTGAGGAACCATAACCTTATGCACAAGTTGTCAATGATCATACAATGTATAAGAAACTAAGCTAATAAACATAACATGCAAGAAAAAATTGAATGTAACTACGCGGCATATTCTTGTTGAATAGTTTACCTGGCCCGAGCCATCGCTCATAATCCCATATTACCAATTGCACAATTATAAATGAATCAATTATATATACAACAGCCACATGATATATATTCACCGGCGGAGGGAGAAAGGGACGAGTGGGATCACATGACCCCACTTAATTTTTTTTAATATTTCACACACACTGAATGAGAAAACAAGAGAATTAAGGACCCTTCGATGGAACTACATTGACCATGGACACAATTAGCAAACACTGTTGATTCACATGCTCCTAATTCTTCGTCAGACAAGTTTACATGGACACAATTAAATTGTTCATAAAGACATTCTCTGAATGATTAATAGTACAAGAATATGTATTATGTGAACATGCTAATTACGTAGCTTCGTTAACTCATGAAGTGAGCAGATTAGTTGTTGCTTGTGAGAGGTCATTTCCTGAGACTTTGGATGGCACTTGATTGGTTCTATGTCCTAAATTAGATGGCCCTCAATTGATTCATGTCCTAATTAGTTTTGCCTTAGATCCCTAGATGGCAAGAATTAATTTGCTCTTAGATGGAATAAAATTGATTCACCATTCATGTTTAATTGATTTTGCCCTATTGTTAAAATTTATTGATCTATTTTACTCTATTTTGAAATAGAATGGAAAAGTATCTTATAAATATATCTAGAGCTCAGAAGGTTCTTCTTCTGAACCTAATGTTCAATATTTTAAGAATTCAAGGTCTAATGATGTGTAACCTCAAGTACAACAAGTTCAAGCACAAGTTTACACAGTTAATTTGGGTGAGCTTCCATCAGTTCCTACTTTTAGAAAAATATTTATGAGTATTGTGATCCTAAAGTGATAGAGATGGTTCGACGAGCATACCTTCAAAAGGGACCATGTCAACCTAAACATTACTAATTTTCTCATAGAACCTTTTCAGTTATTAAAAGGAGATTCAATCCTCTATGGTTTAATGAATTTAAGAGGTGGTTAGAGTACATTATAGAAAAGGATGATACCTTTTAAAAAAATTGCCACTAATTTATGCTATTATTTTTCTTTACATTTTTATTTTTTTAATTAAAAATTTACTAGTCGATTTTGACCCCCATTGTACCTAAATTCTGCCTACGCCACTGTATATATTTATATATAACAAGCAATATTATGATCATTTAATATTTTTATGTGAAAGCAACAAATGTTCAAGACTAATCTTTTATCTGGATTTTTTTTATTAACGTATCGTTGATCGAAGGACGCAACAAGAGAGTCATTTTTTAAGGTGTGAAGACAAGGGAAGAAGGGTCAAAGTCACTCACCGTTGGAGAATTGCCGAGAGAAAGAGATCTCCAATGCTAAGCTTAAGCTTCACTTACGCGACGACCAACATTTGCACCAACAGAGGATCGATACCTTCTCTTCTCTTTCTCTCAGAATTCAATACAAATGCGTAAGTCGAAGAACGCAAGCAATAAAAACCATCGAAAATATTCACGAAAATGCATTCATAAAACCAACAATGAAAGCGTCAAAATGAACAGTAAAAAGGTCCGAGGGAGTGACTCTTATATATAACTATTTCTCAAGATACGATCCATTGTATATGGGACCTGATTTCGACGAGCCAATTCAAATAGGAAAAGAGTCTTAATTCAATCAGTCACGATCAACCGATATCGACAAGATTTTTGACACAATAGCCCCGAACGAGAGCGGGGCACTACACATAGCACGTCTCATTATCTCTCTGTGATAAGTAGATTTAGGGACAATGTTACTTCCTCCACGCTTATTCTCCTCCGCAACTCTCTAAACCCTATGTTGGCTAGGATTCAAACTTGGTTTAATTTGCATGTATTGTTTGGGATTTAATTTTAGCTTAGTTTTGGCAAAAGAAAACCAATATTTTCTTACAGTTTGAAACGGAACAAAAAACTGTGCTCTTTTTGTCCTTCCTCTGCGCACAATAATCCTGGCTCTTTCTCTTTTTTCCATCATTTGGCATTATTTATATTTCCTTTTTCTTTGATTTTAAGATAAGATTAATAATAAATCACATGTAATTAAATTTGAAATTTGAGTTAGCTTTAAATTATATTTTATATTAGATTGAATTTAAATTACGTCTAACTAGATTATCCTAAGATATAAATTTTATTACATTATAGATTATAGATCAAAATTGATTATAATTTAAATTGTAAATTTGAGTAAATTATACTATACTTAACTTCTAGTATATTATATTTGAATCAAATTCAAGCACAAAACTCAAAGATGGAATAATCCTATATAAGAAAAAAAAAAACATAATAATTCAACCTAAAAATTTTGATAATTTTTACATACAAAATAATGTTTTTTTTCTATACATTCCAACACTTTCGGTTTGCATGACAAAATCCCAAACATAAAAAAAATTGTTTGGACCCTAAACATATCACTGATTATTAAGCAATTTTAACTAAAAAATATAGCATTGCTAAACTACAACGGGACGGTGTGCTACAAACATTTCTTAGTTGGAGAATGCATTGTAGCAAACGATAGCCTGTGACAAATATTGAGCTCCTAATAACCCCATTCGCTTATAGGTGGAATGTGTGGTAATGGATTATGACTACATCATCACACCATCGTGATCAAGAATGTTCACATTTAGACTTTATATACTAGAATGAAGCAATCATTAAAATATACACTAGTAACGTGCACGTGGATTACACGTGCATAAAAAAATATTGTTAAAAAATAAATAAATATGAATCTATTATCAATTTTGTCGTTTCTAGAAATTGAACTCAACCAATCAAGCAAATTTTCTTCCACCTTAATCACTTAGTAAAAGGTGTTTAGTTATAATTAAATTATATTAGACAGTTAAACAATTAGTTCTTTTTTTCAAAATAATTAATGAAGTATTTACAAATGACTTAGATGGCTCAATTTTGAACCATTTCCAAGCCACCTTATATTAGTATAGATATAAAAGCTTCTTATATTAAGAGCTAATGTTTTCTCTCTCTTTTTATGCTAGGAAAAAAAAACATATAAGGCTTCTCTGCAATACAAATAATGAACGAATTAGATGTGCTGCTATCTGACTCCTTCACAATGAAGGAAAAGAAAAATCCTAAACTATGAATGAATTAAAGGTTGTTATTGTCACGCCCCATAACTAGAATACTGGAGAGATGGGACAGACAACGGCCAACTACATATACTTAGAGCACACCAGTACCCAAATATACGGTGAAGCTGTAAGACATGGGGGGTTAACACTACAATCCATCAGTCAATCCTAGGTCAAGCGGTCATAGGTGTCTCAATCACATGCAAACAATAATATACAAGGAATGTGACCATCATGAGAAAAATAATAAAGCGTCACAAACCAAATATACATAGATAATCATGAAGCCAATAATACAAAATGAAGAACTAACAGAGTATAAGTAATACATGATCAACTTATAGTCTAGAATAAGCCAACCCTGTCATTGCCCATAAGCTAGAAGTCAAGTCCAAAACACGAGCTAAACACGTCTCGGTGGCTAAATCACTTAAAAGAATATACAGTACGGGATCTAATGGGTGAACAAGTAGAAATTCACTCAAGTATTCTGGTGCTCCGGGTGGTCAACATCCAGCAGAGGATAAGAAGTGTCCTCTGGATCCGCTACGATATATGGTCATACAAAACCAGTGGGGTCAGACCCCCAATAACAAGTACCACAAAGGAAGGCCAAAAGTTATGAACTAAAACCAATACTATCTTAACACAGCAACAGATAAGACAGAAGTAAATAAATGCACACTGAGTCTCGTGTGCTACCACTGCACTTATCTCGAGAAGGAAAGACAATAATGCTAAGTAACAAATGATATATAGTAAGCTACTGGTGACAGAAAAAAAAATATGGAGCAAGGAAAAAAATTAACGTGTACAAGTGAACATGTAACATGCCTAACAAAATCGAGAACATATACGAGATCGAAAACAAGGACTAGGAACAAGACTTAGGAAATATGCAAATAAATATTCATGTAGTTAGTAATAAGTACCTTTGATATTAGCAATTATCGAGTATTCATACTTTTCTAGGCCGAGTATCTTAGGCTCCGTGAGCGGGCGACTGCTAGTGCACCTACAGCGGGAGAGGCTGATACTTCCTCGTAGCCCTCTCCAGCTCCGTCGGCGGACAAGCTGTGGGTGACCGTCGCTAGTGGTCTCCAGAGGGGTACGTACTACGGTACGGGATCCTATGGTGCCCTTATTGCGACGCAGTCCTCTAGGGCCTCCTCTGCAAGTGCGCATTCTCCACAGCCCTCGCAGGCGTCTGCCCAAGTCCAATAGACCGTTGACCGTCAGATTGCGTCTCTCCGTGATGAGTTGCTGCGAAGAATGGAGGAGGAGCCCCTATCTCAGCCGTAGACGAACGATGTGACGATCATCGCACGATTTGATTCGCTCGAGCGTAGCATCATGGAGCTCAGGGATAAGACCGAGAGGACAGAGCGTGGCGTTACTAATCTTAGAGCGTCGACAGAGCGCAGCATGACGGAGCTGCAGGCATCACAGCTGTCTATGGGCGAGAGGCTGACCATGATGCAGGATTCAATGGCAGATAGCAGTACGAGGCTGTTATCTACCATGGATTCATATAACCATCGACTAGCAGCGTTGGAGCAGATACATCCTCCTGGTGCGCCTTCATCGGCACCGACTCCACCGACGTCACTGCCTTCTTCTGTCACGACCCGCACCCGAAAATCGGGCATGAGCCGTGGGTACGTCCAGCCTACGCCGCAGAATCGGCGGTAGAACGCTGTAAAGGTCCGTTCTAGGTCAACCATATCTATCTAGATAACTCACAGAAAAATCCGGCATGACCTCTCCAAAAGGAGGGCAAAACCACGCAATATATATATGTGAATAAAATCCTCTCCAACAGGAGGGCAACCACGCAATATATATATATGACAATAATCTCAATCACAAACTAGAGGAAGAATATAAGCACGATATGATATAAACAAGAAACAGAACCAAGAGAGCAAGGCAATCCAAAATGATACAGTCCAAGTCTAAAAGCTACAACATCTCACAGAAGCACAAAAGAATAAGTACAGTCATCCAAAATACAAACCACTGGAAATAACCCAGGAAACCCACCTAGCTAACTAGGGTGCTATCGGCGTCTCCTCGGCGCACTCCTCCTCAGGGTCACAACAGTCGTCAACACCAGGCCCGTAGAACGTAGGGCATAGTCCTCAGGATCCTCTGGAAAAAATATGCCCAGTCAGGACTGGAGCGAAGTACATAACTCTGAAAGCAACTCCAAATGCATGGTAAGGTGTATATGACGAGCAATAGAAAAGTAATCAAGATGCACAGAAAATAAATATATGCTGGAGCACAAGAAGTAGCTGTAATATAAACTGGAGAACAATACAAGTAGTGGAAAAGTAACTGCAGGTGAGAAACATGAATACTAGCTAAGTGCCTTGAGCACAAGTTCGTTATATGATCGGCTTAGGTTGCACATGAAAGTCACTACGATAACTCCGTTATGCGTGAGTTGCATAACCGACATACACATGAATACTGTTTGGCTTTGATCATATAACCAACTCACTACTCCCCTCCCCCACTAATACCATTGGATCCAACCACAACACGCTACGTACATGATAATAGCTCGCGCACACGAAGGCGAGAGCACAATAAGCACATGATAGCACATGATAATCAATACCCGAAGCACATGATGAAATACACGTGATAGAGTACCCGCTGAACACGGTAAGGGGGATAGCACCTCATGACGGGATCCACTAGTACCAGCTCGTGTAATAAAGTGTCAGAATCAAGTATTACAGTTCTAGAACAGGTGATATAAACGCTATCATGAAATGGAAACTATCAGAGGTAGGTACTCGCCTGATGTCCTGAGCAACTGATGAGGATCGAGGTCCGGACCGGTGTCGCAAGGACCTAATGCGAAAAACAAGGATTAAACAGGGTTCTAAGCATTTAAACTGATATAAAATAATTAAAAACAGGCTTCTAGGGCTATTCTAGGTCGAACGGGTCAAACCGGTGAAAATCGGGTCAAAAAGTCAACCCGGGGTCCAAAAAGTCAACTCTAGGTCAAAACTAGGTCAAACGTTGACTTTTACGGTCAACGGGGACAATTATGGTCAAAGCTAGGTCAAACTAGGGTGCCCCTGAAATTCTAGGTCAAACCGAGCTCATTAAGCCACTAAACTCACAAACTCGCCTAATCGAGATACCGGGATACCCTCGGTATCCGATACCTCGCCCTAGGCCACGCACCCCGCCTAAACCCGCTAAAACCTATGCTAGCACGCGTAATTATATACATATAAACATATAAAAATTACTCCCAAGCATATCCTAGGCTAATGCTCAAATACCCCGCTCGAAACTCAATACCTTGAATATCTCAAGGTATCGAGATACCTCGGTATCTCAAGGTATTGAAGTTTCGCCCTAAGGCCCTCTAACTAGCTATCTAGCTACTAATTATATACCTAGTTATTAATCTAGGCTAGGTAATATATATATCTACCATATATATATACATCTAAGTATGTATATACCTATGTATATAGATATCCACACACACTTACCCGTTACCCATTACCTTACCTAATCATAACATATATATATATAACTATAGGCATATAGATATCTATATCCTAGATAGGTATATCTAAGTATCTAGCTATCTACCTATCTAGTATCTATCAATCTAACTAACTATCTATCTATCTATCATATATATCTATCAATCTATCCATACATATACCTATCTATCCAACTACCTATCTATTAATTAGATATCCATCTAACTATCTAATCTTTCTATAAACTATCTACCTAACTATCTATATAACCACCTATCTATATATTTCTATCTAACCATCTAACTATCTACCTATTAATCCATCTATCTAACTATCTATTAAGTCTATCTATTTATCTAGCTATCTAGCTAGTTACCTATCTATCTATCTATCTATCTAAATAATTAGATATCTAACTATCTCTGTAACTATCTATCTATATAACTTATATCTAATCTATTAATCTAGCTATCTCCCTCTCCCTCGCTGCGAAATGCTAGCTGCTGCTGCTGCCTGTGCTCGCATTGCTGCTGCCTACATTGCTGCTACTGCTGCTCCAAAAAGCTGCTGCTGCAGCTGTGCTTCTGCTGCTGCTGCTCCCAGCAGCAGCATGCTGCTGCTGCTGTTCCAGGTTCTCTTCCCGCACGCTGGCTGCTGCCTCCCCCTTCCTCACACATACACACACACACACACCCATATATATACATATATATATCACTATCTATATATATATATACATACATATATATCTATATATATATAACTAGATACATATATATATACACACACTTAACTACACATTCTAACACACACACACTAGCACACTCACACACTAAAACACACACACACATAAATATATATATACATAGCTACAAATATATATATAAACACACATATTAATATATATATATATATCAAAACACACACACTCTAAGATATATACACACACACACATATTCAAATATATATATACATATACACACGAGCACACTTACACATATACATATATATATACACATAGACATATACACACATAAGCACATAGATATAAATACACTCATATATATATAAATATATATATACATAAACAAACATACATATATATATAAATATATATATATATACACATATCAAAACAAACACAACCACGCACACAACACTCAAACCACACGCCCTACTCACGCCCAACGACCCCGACACTCACCAATACCCTAAAATATATAAAATATAGCCCAAAAACTCTAGCACACACTCTCCGATACTAACCCAACGCGCGCACAAAGCCGAAACGAGGAAACCAAGTCGAAATGGCCGTTCGGTCATTTCGACGAACACGTGGTGCGCGGCTCGGAAAACCTCCTGAAACGCACACCAAACGAACTCGGAATCGGCCCAAAATTTACCCACGCGCTCTACACGATGTCTAGATCCTAGAAAATGCGCTCCCACGTCGATTCTAGACCCGTGGCGGAAACGCACACAAACTTAGAATCGGCGACGACGAAAAGCCCCAATTTCGCCCGAAACGCCCGTTTCTCCGCGACACGGCTTCCCGTGTCCGAACGGAGACACGCACTCACCCTCTAGACACCCGACAACGTCTACCTAGGTCCATCTAACCTAGGGCATCACCCAAAATTGGGCCAAATTCGGATTCCACCCGAATTCGACACAAAACCTAATGTCAAAGTCTCTAAACTCACCCAAACTAGTTCCAACTTCCTCCTACGGGTAGGGTTAGGGTCTAGGAGGGTTCTACAACACTAATTACACTACACAAAAATAATTAGGAAGGGAAAAGTTAGGTTTTACCTCTTGGGAGTTGGAATCCCAAGGCCAAAGTCCCAAATTCCCTCCAAATCAACTCCCTCAAGCTCCAAGCTTCCAAATCTAACTCCCACACTAGATCTAGGCCCCTCACACCTAGGTTAGAGAAAATGTAAGGTTAGGGTTAGCTTAAGGAAGAAGGAATGAAGAAGAAAGAAGAAAAATGGAAGAAAACTCACTTGGAGAAGGAAGGAAGAAGAAAGGAGAAGTGGAGAAGAAGAAGGAATGAAGAAGAAGAAGAAGAAGAAGTAAATGAAGAGGAGGGGGCTGCTGTGGCTGTTCTCACGGGTGGGGGTGGTAGGTAGGGGCCGGCCTAGCTAATAAATGGGGTTTTACAACTTTCCAAATTCCCAAAACGCCCCTATTCACTCGGTTTTGGGTTCCGGGTCTCCAAATGCACTCAAACTAGTTCCAAATCTCACCAACTAACCTCCTAAAAATAAAATAATAATTCTAAGCCCCAAAATAATTCTCACAAGGGTGTGGGCTGGGTCGGACATGGGTCCACTAGGGTCTGACATGGGTCCAGGCTAGCCAAAACCCTAAAACAATCAAAATAAAAATAAGACAAGCACTAATTAAATATAAATATAAATAATTAAATACAATACACTATTTATCAATAAAAAAAAAATATACCCTATTTTCTAGAATTGGGTAGTGACATCTTCATCGACATCGGTGTCGATTTCACGGGAGCACTATGAGTTATTTTTATCCCTGATGCGCGCTGGTGCCCATCCTCCTCCAGATCCGCAGTAGTCCTAGTTAGGACAGTTTACTGGTTGTTTGTATTTTTACCCATGATATTGGGTCATTTATGAATATTATATATTTAATGAGGCTTTCAGACTTTATTTCTTGCCCTCAGTTGTGTGAATATTTATTGCATTCTTTACGACGGAATTTTCTTGAGACTCGATTTGTAATTCCAATGTGTCATTTTCTTTAAATTTTACTTATACATATTAAATGTATGTGAATTTATCGGTATTGAGTGTTCCACCGAAGGGGTCGGCGAACTCAGAGAATTCAATGGAGGGTTGCTCTTGGTCTATTTATATAAATTTTGAATTCATAAACTGTAGGAAGATTGGTTTGGAAACCATTTTATATTCTTTTCTTTTTTTTTTTTACTAGGAATTTAGCGACGTTTAGCGACTATTAGCGATGTTCAGCGACTCAATTAAACGTCGCTGACGTCAGACAATTTAGCGATGTTCAACGACTCTGGACACGTCGCTGAACGTCGCTAAAAGTCACTAAATGTTGCTACTTTCAAAAAATAATACCAACTCTTGCTGACACGTTTAGCGAATTTTCACAACTCCATTAAATGTCGCCAAACGTTGCTGATTTCAAAAAATAGTACCGACTCTTATCGACACTATATGCGTCGCTAAAATTGCGATGACACGTCGATAAACGTCACTAAAACTGCGACACAGAAACGTCGCTAAACTATGTCGCTATTGCGACGTTTTTGTTGTCAACGACTTGTTAAAATGCGACTAACCTTTAAACAACGCTAATGATGTCGTTAATGTTAATTAGCGACATTTTCTCCTAAATTAGCGACGCTTTTAAGCATCGCTAATTTGACTTATTTTTGTAGTGCCCTAATGACGCGAATTCTATTTTACTAAAGTAAAAGATCACAAAATTTATGCTAAACATATCTCATGTCTCTAAAAAAAAATCAGAGGAGATTTCAAAAGATTGAACATAAATAATACCCAAACAATGTTGGGTGCCTATTATTAATAAATTTATTGTTCAAAACATAGATGCAAAGACTACCATTTCAAATAAATACTAATATAGCCTAGAAAAGAAAAACAAAAGTATTTATACTCTCAATCAATTACATTACTAATCATCCCCAAAAAATCTGCAATGTCAAGTTGGTGTTTTCTTGTGCCTCAAGTTCTTCTCCAAGAAGGTCATCATTGTCCATATCAAGAATGTCATTGTCTCAACCTTCTGGATTTTTTTATGTTTGTCCACCACTTCTTTGGATGCACGATAGTTGCGGGACTAATGACCTTCACGCCCACACTTGAAACATATATCTCTTGGTACTATGACTATATTATTCTAATTTTCTCGATCTTCGGTTGGAGGATACTTTTTTATGTCTTTTCCATTGTTTATTATATCTACCACTGCTGGGGTGACTACGCTTCCCTCTTCCTCTGTAGCCAGCTCTGCTGGAGTTTCCATAATGTACTTTGCCTCTACCTTTTCCTCTAGAATATCCATAGCTGGCATTCGCTTTAGGGAATGATAGTGTGCCAGTAGGCCTAGTATTATGTTTTGCATTAGGACATTGTTATTTTTCTCAGCAACTAGGAGCACAGAGATGAGTTCTGAAATCTTAGAGTAGTGTTGTTGTTTATACTGTTATTGCAATAGTATATTTGTGGCATAGAGGGTTGAGAGGATTTTGTCTATCATTTGCTCATGAGTAACCGGTTCTTCACACAACTCAAGCCTTGATGCTATGTTGAACATAACATAGTTGTATTTGGATACTGTCTTAAAATCCTGGAACCGAAGATTGATCAATTCATTTCTCGCTGCTAGGAGGATGACTGCTTTCTGGTGGTCATATCGATCATTCAGGGATTCCCACAAAAATTTTGGATCTTCTATAGTGAGATACTCATTCTTCAAGTCTGCATGAAGATGTCGACGCAGAAAAATTATCGCTTTAGCCTTGTCTCTAGGTCTATTTTGCTTCTCTTTTGTAGGAGTACTCAATTTATGTACCAAGTCAAGGGAGCTGAGGTGAAGCTTAGCATCTAACTTTCAAGCAAGATGTGGTGCCTCGTCCCCCCTATTCGGGGAGCGCGGCTAAGAAATACAAGACGGTATCGTTCGATCGGGATAGATTGAATCAAGAACTCATCATCGTTATGGATTTGTCATGCCCCAGTCCCAAAATAAGTAGGACCAGGAATACGTAACATGCCCAACCGTATGTATATGAACTCCAATATATGGAAACCATATATATACGTACGCTATAAATGAATATCCAAATCCACCAGTGGTAATATATTGTCACAACAAGTCACACATAATCTACATCTCATCCACAGTAAATAAAAGTAGGAATCAAGTATTACAAAATACTGAATATCCAAAGGAGTAACTAGTCTGACAGTCAGGTGGAAACAAATCCACTACAAAATAACTATACCGAAGTAGCAACAAAATCTCTACACAGGGTCGATAATCACAGATCCTCGGAGGGTAAAACCTCCTCAACCTCGTACGTAGCATCCGGTCCAGGTCCGTAATCCTGTGGATACTCCTGCTCGTCCATATCTGGAAAGGGACCAGGTCCTCATAGGGACATAACAAGATACATAATAACATGCCAAAATACTGAAATATAAACATCCAATTGGTCGCCTAACCGTCTAAGTGAATGCAGTTTGAGGACAACCTTGAGTGCAAGGGATAGTGTAGGCTAGACATATGCTGACTTAATTCACCAATCGTAACAACTGGCTAGTATATGCCACATATGCCCCCCAAACCGGGGCTCACGGAAAATCTCGGAGGGGCTCTGCACAAGGAAAGTGGGTGTCTCGTACACCGTATTAGTCATCCTCCCCGCCCAATGATCTATACATGTTGCCTCCACATCATGTAATACCCTAAATAACTGCCAGGTCTGCTAGCATACAAAGTTTCTATCAGCAGTTATTCCTAACGCACGGCTCATACGTACAGGAGGCCATCCCTGTCACGCTGTCCGAGATCTATATGGGACTCACAACTCGTGTAAACAACAGTGTTACGGTTAATGAACCGAAGGATATTTCGTAATTACTGGGGTGGTCTCTTAAAATAGGTCAAGTGCATAAACATAAATAATAACAATTTATATGACAGTTAATTATATGAACTAAAGTAACAATAAATAATTATGCATGCATTATATGGGAATATAATTTCTGTATAATGGCAAGGTATACTTGTCGAGCAAAGTCCTGAAAAGTGTACGTCCAAAGCAATGTTAAGTTGATAAGAAGAAGGGGTTTAGTATTGAGAGTTGTAATTATATACAGGAATAAGGAGGCGGTGGAATTACTTAATGGTTAAGAAATTATTGCTACTGCTGTTATCCTTTTATTGGTCTAAATGTGCGGTGAGAAGATATTTAAGGAGTGATTACATGAGAGACTTACACGTGTGGTTTAGCAAAGCAAAATTAGGTTTTACTTCTGCTGTTGACTTATACGCGCGGAGAAGAAATGTACGCAGGGTAAACTTTACGCACGGATGGGAAGAAGAAGTGATAGAGTTCGTTTTACGCGTAGTTTGAATCTTTACACGTAGCGAAGAAGGATTTAGGTGGTGCAGGTTTTTATACGCAGAAATAGAAATTGGTGGAGAGTTTACGCGCATGAGTTTATTCGCGAGGTTTGTCTGTCTGTCTACGCGGTGAACTGCTGCTTTCTATTTCCTAGATTTTACGCGCGAAAGTTGGGTTAACGGGTTGTGGGTTTGGCCCAATAGGAAAAATTCTATTTTTATTATTCCGTTATTTTCCTTATTCCTTTCTTTCTAATAAAAACAATTTTCTAGGAATTGGGGGTTTACAGGATTTGCTTCTTCGGAATCGATTCAGGAGGGACCTCTCCGTTGCATCTTTTGTTGCCTAGTTATCTCTGTCGCTTGTTGCTTCGTGCTTTGAGTTAGTTTTCAGATTTGCTTGCGCTTTCTTGAACGATTTTGATGGATTTTATTATTTTCGTTTGTTGAACTGCTGTCACGCCCCAGTCCCAAAATACGTAGGACTAGGATACGTAACTATGCCAGTCGCCCGTATATATGGCAACTCCAATATATGGAAACCATATATACGTACGTACGCTGTATGATGAACAATAATTCATCAGTGGTATAATTAATCATAAGTCACATGGTAATATCTAACTCTCATCCACAGAAATCAAATATGAATAAATAATAACCATGTAACTAGATCTCAGTAATAAGTATCTAAAGAATGACAGTCGGATGGAAACAAATCCACTGCCGAAATAGAATATAAAATGAACCAGATACACACCATATAAGAACATCTGATAATCACGAGGCTCGAAGAGAAGTCCTCAACGAAATATACGTAACATGTCCGGATCTGTGCTCCTGAGAATACTCAAGAACATATACACCTGGCAGGGGACCAGGTCCTCAGAGGGACATAGCAAGATACATAAAAATAACATGCCATAATGTAAATACTGAATAAATAAATGGGGTGTGCTAACCATCTAAGTGAATGCAATTTAAAGACCTTGTAGTACGCATGGGAATGTGTAGGCTAGACATATGCTGACATAATTTACCAATCATCATGACTGGATAGTATATGTGTCATATGCCCCCTGACGCAAGGGCACTCTGCAATCGTCCATCCCTGCAGAGCATGGAACGAAGGATAAAACAGGAATACCCCATCCTCCTCGGAACATGGTAACGGGAACAAGAAAACCAATACCTCATCTCCGAGCAGCATGGTAACATGAATATATAAGGAGGGGGTGTCCCATACGTCTACTAGTATCTTTCCTACCCAATATAGATGTACAAGTCATGAAAACGACGTGGACACCTCCTACTATGATGCAAGTCTCAATAAAATAAACAACTGAGCTAAAATACCGCTACACGTGTTGCTCACACTGATGGCCAGTCGCGCATGAGGCACGCGTCCCTACATGTACTCACTCTGTGACGTGTAATGATACGTGTCAAGGCCTGAGAAGTTATATCAATAACTTCACAACTTTAGGTGGGTCTACTAGACACTAGGTCAGACACAAGTCCTAATGTCAACGCCTTCGTTGACTGCACCCGAGTCTTCTCGGACGCGCACATTTATATAATATTAAAATAAATAAACATGTAACTAACAATAACTAAATTTAAATAGTACAACAAGGCAAGGTATACTTGCCTGGCAAGAGAGCTGCAAAATATAACGTCCAGATGTCAAGTGCCAAAAGTCAGAAACTATGGCCTCAGAATAAATGTCTCCGGATGCTGAAATAAATATCACTAACAGTCTCAGAAAATATTAAATAGCTAGAAACGCCTGTCCTTAAGTCCAATTTGGACACAGGGGCAAAAATGACAGTTTCCGGTCAAAGCGGGTCCACATGTGGGCCGCTTTGCACCGAAAAACGTGTCAGGGTCAAAGGTCTCCAAATTCTCCAAACTTAGTGTCAACAAGTCCAGAACGTCGATACGAACCCAAAGGAATGTCCAGAACTGGATTCCGATGAGCCGATCACAAAATCGTCCGTCAAGTGGAGCCTGTGGGGCCCACGATACGGGATTTTGTCAACGTTCTCAGAATCGAACCAAACTTGGATCACAGGACCAGCGTATCGCTACGAGTCTAATGGCGTAAGTTTCGTTTCGATCCGACGTGTGTACACAAAGTTACAGCGTGTTCCAGAACTGACGGATACGGGACGTTGTCGGCGGATACGCGTTGATTCCGGTGTGCACGCACATTCAAATCAACTTCTGCGAAATCCCGCACGTCCGTATCAATGGCGCGCACATTTTGGTAAAGACCGCGTGCGACCAAGTTGTCCCGTTTGGCGGGGCGTACTCAGTTCCGGGGTGAATTGGGTCGTTGTTTTTCCTGTTTTTGGATCGCGCCACAGGACGCGATGCACCGAGCGGGTTGCACGGGCACCGAGGGGGTCATGCAGGCTACACGATGCAACTGACGGAATTGAAAACAGAGTTACGAGGAGAGAGATATGGATACCTGAATAGGGCTCCGGGAAACTGAGTTTCTTGTGTCCGACACGTGTCGGGGTGCTGTCCACCCTAGGGCTAGGGTTCTGGTTCGCCGGAGAGAGAGTCGGAGGAGGCTGCGTGTCAGAGGAGGCCGGCGAGGGGCTGACGGCGCTGGCGGCGCTGGCCGGAGGCGGCGGCGCGCGGCAGGCGGCCGGAGGGGGCTGCGGGTTCGGGGCCTGCTGCGTCGGGGGAAGGAAGGAGGAGGAAGGAGAAGGAGAGGGCGGCGCTGGTGCCGCTGGCGAAGGCGGGGCGCGGCGAGGGGAGGCGGTGGCGCGCGCGAAGAAGTTTGGGCGGCTGCGGCTCGTGGCCGAGCGAGGGAGGAGAGGGTTCAGGGGAGGAGAGGAGGAGGAGGAGGAGGAGAGGGGTGGCGGCTGGGAGGGGGTCGGCTCCGACCAAGGGCGGCGGAGGTCGCGGGCGACTCCGGCGAATGAGCTCGCCGCCGGCGGGGGGGGTGGTAGCCGGCGGCTAGGGTCAGGGGATGGGTTTTGATTTTTTTTTTCTTTTTCTTTTCTTTTATAGAAAAAATATATTAATATTTTAAGAAAATATCTAAAGATATTTACAAGATATTTTTGGGATATTTTCGGGATATTTCCGGGATCTTTTCGGGTGGGTCCCGCGTCCAAATGGACGGTACAGGTTCACCGGCCAATGAGGGGGTGACACTTTGCACTGAAATTTGCAGGAAAGTCCCTGTAGTTTCATAAATTACAGAATTATCCTATTTTGGGGAAATTGCGCAATTACGTAATTGTCTGGGAAAACACCCGATTCCTGAAAATGCTAAAATTCACAGAATTGAAGGAAAAAGCTGTTTGAGGGTCCCGAGGTGGTGGGGGTGAGTCTGGGCAGGAACTGGGTCTGGTTTTGGGGTGATACGGGCCATCATATTTAATTAATTAATAAATACTGCGCACGGTGTTCTCTAATTATTTAGAGGCAGGTAGGGTCATAATTTTTCTGCGGTGTCAATACACTAAATGTAATATACTTAGTGTAGAAATTTAACGTATTTTTGTTTGGGAAAACAGGTGCATGTTGGGCCTCAAATTCCTATGGGTACAGAGATAGGTAAAGAGCAGAAAATTAATTAGGAAATAAATACGTACGTTTGTAACGATATTTGTGCGACTAAAACGAAGCACAAAATAAAGTATCTGGGAGTTACACAAACTTTAGAAAAATAGTCTAACATGTCTAGGACAGGTATGTGAACTTTGTTCGGGGATAATAGTCAAGGTAAAGCTCCAAATAATTCGGTGATGGACAGGTGCACATGTCAACAGGATATGTAAGCAAAATAAATTAAAATATTGCCATAATTCCTAAATTGATAAAATAATCCTAAAATACTGAAATCTGGTCGAGGGGGTTTACAATCTACCCAACTTATAAAAATTTCATCCTCAAAATTAAAACTAAGCCACGGTAGAAGTCAAAGACGGCATAAGATATAATTTAACAAAGTAATTTATATCTTGGTTTACGAATAGGTTCGAAAAATGTTACGCATGTCGTCCACATGCTTCCAAGTAGATTCTCTTGGCGCGCCATGCTTCCATGCCACGCGGACCAATGGAATAGACTGAATCCTCAATACATTTTCTCGATAATCAAGGATTCCCACGGGTTGCTCTTGATATGACAAGCTCGGCCTAATGGTGATCTCCGAATGGTTGAGAACATGACTGCTGTCTGCACATATCGCCTGAGTTGCGACACGTGGAATACATCAAGTATTTCCTCAAGTGAAGGTGGTAGCGCAAGTTAATATGCCACTACTCCCACTCTTTCTAGCACGTCAATGGTCCAATATACCTTGGTCTCAACTTGCTGCGTCCTCTGAATCGAATGGTGTCTCTAGTAGGTGATATCCTCAAGATGACATGATCATCTTCTTTGAATTCCAAGGGACGATGATGACGGTCTGCCCTCTACTTGCCAGTGTCTTGGTATTACTTAACTGTCTCTACGGTGTTGACCACCAACTCTGGTCACGCGAATCCTTGTCTGGTAAAATGCTGACTGGTATGTCGTGCAATCTTACGATTTGCCTCATATATATAGGTTAGCCAAAGCTTCTGCAGACTGGTCAGCTCTAAAGGTAAGAAAGATGCTGAGTTGGTGAACCGGTCCATAGGAATTCTTGATCCTTATAAGTCAACCTAGTCATAGGTGCTGCTATCCATTTAGTCAATTGTCCATCCGGGTAAAATCCATTTAGACTCCTGACAACAAAATGATACATTCTTCATTGTATCACTTGAGTTCTGAACTTGACCAAAGTTACGAGGCAAAATAAAAAAATTTATGCTGCCATAGTGGCGCACGTATCAGGAACGTAATTAAACGTTAGGTAGGTAGCGAAGGGTCATCTAAAGGTAGCACAGTTTTAAACTGTAATCTAATCTAATAATAGGGTTTGGTAATTACCCAAGAAACAAACAGAAATGGCTACAGAAATAATACACTTATTGTATTTATACTAAGCACGAGGTTTCGTCTTTCCGAAATAAGGGAAGACGGAAAACAGTAATCAAGAGTTCAAGGGGAAGGTAATAGATTAGAAGTGGGGGAATCAAGGCGTTTAAAGAATTCAAATGGAAATTATCAAGTCAGTTGTGGATTGAAATCCTGTTTTGATAATTCCTATTCACATGCTCGTATCAATATAGTCATGTAGCTGATACGATATGCTCAGACATATCTAGCGGACAAGTACATCCGTCTACTAATCACTATATATCTCAATCCACGTAAAGTAGTTATGCGAAGGGCGAATCAAAATGCACTAAGGTTGATCAGACCGTAATACACTGATTCTGAATAGACAATTGTATTAGTGGGGTGGATCAGGCCCCAATAACACATGTGTCATGAACAAGCCCGATAAAGAATAAGCTTGCAAAACTAGGCTATAATAGCATCATAAGTCAAGGTACGACAGCAATTTTAAGTATGCTAGATTATGATGAGAGAAATTACAACATAATTCACAATCACAAAAAGATAAGACTCTACAATCTTTACAGTTATTATTCTAATTTCTTGTCTAAGTCGCTAGTTGACCTAAAAGAGGTATGGCCTTCTAAGTTCTACAATCTTAATATACATTATATGTTGTCTGCCTAAAATAGAGATTTCAAGAAAGTCCGCGTAAAGTAGGGATTCGAGGTTTGGCGTAGATCAGGGATTCAACTATCTGGCGTAACGCATGGTTTCAGAGCTATCCGCATAAACAGAGAAGCGTAAGGTAGAGCTTCAGAGCTGTCCGCGTAAAAAGTCTGTGCGTAGAAATCTGCGCGTAAAAGTCTGGGTGAAAGTCTGAGCATAAAAGTTTTGCGCTAAAATCTGCGCAAAAATATCTCCTGCGTAAAGTCTAACATTCGTTGCAGCATAAAGTTGTACGTGAAACTCATGAGTTTGTCAGTCAAATTTAGTGAATCCTGATATCTGACATAAGTAATTATACAACGATCGAGTGGACGGCTGTGATGATGAATTTGCACGAGGGACCCAGGTTGTCGTTTAGTGACTTTATTGGATACAAGTCATTTTTACGCTCGAGGTGAGACAAAACCAGACGTCCTGTCAAAAGCTATTTCTTTTTGCACAGGGCTCGAGGCGTATCTCTGCCTTTAATACACGAGATTTGGTCATGCCTGGGAAAAGCTAAGGCTGGAACAATACGCTCATATCCTATCCTTATATTCTACGCCTAATCAGGTTACTCTACGTTGGTTATCTTATTATTCAAGAATCATCAAGTTTACGCAGGGCAGTTACCTACGTGGCTTTTAGGACGTGGGATAAGGAAGACTAAGGGATCGTGGGTAGCGGTTGTCATAACTGCGGCGTAAAGGAGACAATCTCCTGCATAATGTGGCTTTTACGCCAACAAGAAAGTCATTTGGTTTTTACGCCAACTAGGCAGTTGTTTGGTTCTTATGTCAACAGCGGTCAAATGGATTTTATGCCAACAAGGGTAAAGAGTTTCTGGCGTAACACTGGGTTTATCCAAACATAGGATGAGGTTTAGTCCTAGTATTTAACCTTGGATTTCTTTGGGTTCCTCAAGACTAGGGTCAACACTATGGTCAATTTTCTAACTAATCCTAGTAGTATTTATACTACTCTCAAGTCATACATAAATACGTCAAGGGACAATGGTAAGTTAATCTATAGGTAGTGATGCTAGGGTTCATTAGGTAATATGGAAGACTAGGGTTCATTAAGTAGTCTGAACTTAATGATATGTCAATGTCCTAGTTGTATTCTAAGTAGGAATATTACCCTAAGTATCATCCTATTAACAGGAATTCCTATATTCTAGCAGGGCTATACTTAACGAATTATCAGGAAAGCACATGAATCAAGCAGGATGCAATTTTGTAAGTAGGACAGACTAGAAGGAAGATAAGTCATATTCAATTATGGATGAGATCATATATTCTAATCCTAGGTGCAGGCTTGCTCGGTACAGTAACGTAACCGAGACAATATGCTCTGAGACGCAGGCTTGCTCGGTACAGTAACGTAACCGAGACAATATGCTCAGACCTGCATGGGCCACCACTAAAAACATTATCACGCCCCAGTCCCAAAATACGTAGGACTAGGATACGTAACTATGCCAGCCGCCCGTATATATGGCAACTCCAATATATGGAAACCATATATACGTGCGTACGCTGTATGATGAACAATAATTCATCAGTGGTATAATTAATCACAAGTCACAGGGTAATATCTAACTCTCATCCACAGAAATCAAATATGAATAAATAATAACCATGTAACTAGATCTCAGTAATAAGTATCTAAAGAATGACAGTCGGATGGAAACAAATCCACTGCCGAAATAGAATATAAAATAAACCAGATACACACCATATAAGAACATCTGACAATCACGAGGCTCGAAGAGAAGTCCTCAACGGAATATACGTAACATGTCCGGATCTGTGCTCCTGAGAATACTCAAGAACATATACACCTGGCAGGGGACCAGGTCCTCAGAGGGACATAGCAAGATACATAAAAATAACATGCCATAATGTAAATACTGAATAAATAAATGGGGTGTGCTAACCATCTAAGTGAATGCAATTTAAAGACCTTGTAGTACGCATGGGAATGTGTAGGCTAGACATATGCTGACGTAATTCACCAATCGTCATGACTGGCTAGTATATGTGTCATATGCCCCCTGACGCAAGGGCACTCTGCAATCGTCCATCCCTGCAGAGCATGGAACGAAGGATAAAACAGGAATACCCCATCCTCCTCGGAATATGGTAACGGGAACAAGAAAACCAATACCTCATCTCCGAGCAGCATGGTAACAGGAATATATAAGGAGGGGGTGTCCCATACGTCTACTAGTATCTTTCCCACCCAATATAGATGTACAAGTCGTGAAAACGACGTGGACACCTCCTACTATGATGCAAGTCTCAATAAAATAAACAACTAAGCTAAAATACCGCTACACGTGTTGCTCACACTGATGGCCAGTCGCGCATGAGGCACGCGTCCCTACATGTACTCACTCTGTGACGTGTAATGATACGTGTCAAGGCCTGAGAAGTTATATCAATAACTTCACAACTTTAGGTGGGTCTACTAGACACTAGGTCAGACACAAGTCCTAACGTCAACGCCTTCGTTGACTGCACCCGAGTCTTCTCGGACGCGCACATTTATATAATATTAAAATAAATAAATATGTAACTAACAATAATTGAATTTAAACAGTACAACAAGGCAAGGTATACTTGCCTGGCAAGAGAGCTGCAAAATATAACGTCCAGATGTCAAGTGCCAAAAGTCAGAAACTATGGCCTCAGAATAAATGTCTCCGGATGCTGAAATAAACATCACTAACAGTCTCAGAAAATATCAAATAGCTAAAAACGCCTGTCCTTAAGTCTAATTTGGACACAGGAGCAAAAATGACAGTTTTCGGTCAAAGCGGGTCCACATGTGGGCCGCTTTGCACCGAAAATGTGTCAGGGTCAAAGGTCTCCAAATTCGCCAAACTTAGTGTCAACAAGTCCAGAACGTCGATACAAACCCAATGGAATGTCCAAAACTGGATTCCGATGAGCCGATCACAAAATCGTCCGTCAAGTGGAGCCTGTAGGGCCCACGATACGGGATTTTGTCAACGTTCTCAGAATCGAACCAAACTTGGATCACAGGACCAGCGTATCGCTACGAGTCCGATGGCGCAAGTTTCGTTTCGATCCGACGCGTGTACACAAAGTTACAGCGTATTCCAGAACTGACGGATACGGAGCGTTGTCGGCGGATACGCGTTGATTCCGGTGTGCACGCACATCCAAATCAACTTCTGCGAAATCCCGCACATCCGTATTAATGGCGCGCACGTTTTGGTAAAGACCGCGTGCGACCAAGTCATCCCGTTTGGTGGGGCGTACTCAGTTCCGGGGTAAATTGGGTCATTGTTTTTCCTGTTTTTGGATCGCGTGCCGCGATCGCCACAGGACGCGATGCACCGAGCGGGTTGCACGGGCACCGAGGGGGTCATGCAGGCTACACGATGCAACTGACGGAATTGAAAACAGAGTTACGAGGAGAGAGATATGGATACCTGAACAGGGCTCCGAAAAACTGAGTTTCTCGTGTCCGACACGTGTCCGACACGTGTCGGGGGTGCTGTCCACCCTAGGGCTAGGGTTCTGGTTCACCGGAGAGAGAGTCGGAGGGTCTGACGGTGCTGGCGGCGCTGGCGGGAGGCGAGGGTCTGACGGCGCTGGCGGCGCTGGCCGGAGGCGGCGGCGCGCGGCAGGCGGCCGGAGGGGGCTGCGGGTTCGGGGCCTGCTGCGTCGGGAGAAGGAAGGAGGAGGAAGGAGAATGAGAGGGCGGCTGTCACGACCCGCACCCGAAAAATCGGGCATGAGTCGTGGGTACGTCCAGCCTACGCCGCAGCATCGGCGGTAGAACGCTGTCTAGGTCAACTATCTAGATAACTCACAAAAAATCTGCCATAACCTCTCCAAAAGGAGGGCAACCACGCAATCAATATATAAACCTGTCAAGATCTCAACTCCAAACGGAGGAGCAATAACATAACGATAATATCAAGTACTCAATCACGAATCTAAGCACGATAAGATAACAAAGAAGACTAATAACTATAAAGTCTAACCAACAACAACTACTACAACAACCACAACATCAATAATAATACAACAACATCCAAAATAATATACAAAACAAGGTCTCAATCCAAAACCGGAGACAAATTCGGTGCTAAAAGCTAATAAAAATAATAACAAGATCCTAGTGATCCCGACTACCAACCAGGAAATTACTCCTAAACTAGAGGGTCCCTGTCTGCACCATTGACAGGCTCAGGTCCATAAAACGTCGGACACCAATCCTTCGGATACTCTGGAAAAATATGTCCAGTCAGGACTGGAGCAAGTACACCTCTAACAGCAGTTCCATTTAAATGATAAAAACTATAAAACAGTTGTAGCAAGTAGCAAGGAGAATGAAATAAAATATAAACAAGAAAATATACATATCACTGGTGCATAAAGGTAAAGATGAATGAATATCAGAAGCAAGATAGTAATGACTACAAGATACAAGAAATCTAAACTAAGATCAAGTCTGTGCACAAGAACGTGTAGTGAGACCAGCAAGAGTAAATGTAATGAGTCAAGTCCAGAAACATGTAAGTGAGACCAGTCAAGAAATGCAAGTGAGTCCAGACGAGAAAGAATAAACTCGTGTCTTTGAAATACCTGTTTCGACATGTAAACGGCTAGGGGTAAGTATGGCTCACCGCGCACTGGGTACGCGGCTGCTATCATTCCAGATTAGACCAGAGGGAGTGATTCCAGATTTAGGAATGTTTACATGTCTACTCGAGTATTTCCCCGTCCCGACTAATACAAGTGGATCCAAGATCCGACACGTAAATCAAGATGAGTCCAGCCTGAACATGAGTGATGCCTGTAGTGATGCCTGTAGGTGATGCCAGTAGTGATTCCAGAATAGAGGCCAGAAATATGAAATATACGTGTCGCAAGTAAATGAATCCAGAAATACCAGTCAGTGTCCCGTGTTGTGCCAGAATAATCAGATGATACTATACTAGAAGCTGAATCATAATAATCATCAGATAATGAAAACTATCAGAGAATGTACTCGCCTGACGTCTTGAGCAACTGGCGATCCGAACTGGTGTCGCAAGGACCTATTGCGAAAAGCAAGATTAAACAGGGTTCTAATGAGTTAAACAGATATAAAATAACTAAAAATAGGCTTCTAGGGTCGTTCTAGGTCAAACGGATCAAACCGGTGAAATCTTGATCAAAAAGTCAACTCTGAGTCCAAAAAGTCAACTCTGGGTCAAAACTAGGTCAAAAGTTGACTTTGGCGGTCAACCGAGTCAACTACGGTCAAGTCTAGGTCAAACTAGGGTGCTCCTGAAATTCTAGGTCAAACCGAGCTCATTAAGCTAGAAAACTCTTAAACTCGCCTCCTTGAGATACCGGGATACCCTCGGTATCCGATACCTCACCCTACGCTATACGCCCCGCCTATACCCGCTAAAACCTATGCTAGCACGCGTAAATATATACACATAAGCATATAAAAATCACTCCAATACTATTCCTAGGCTATTGCTCAAAAATCCCGCTCGAAACTCAATACCTTGGATATCTCAAGGTATTGAGATACCTTGGTATCTCAAGGTATTGAGATACCTCTCCAAACTCAACCCGACTACCCCTCTAGCTAACTAACTATGCATAAACATATATGTCTAGCTATAATCTAGGCTAAAATATAGATATCTAATACATATAGGCATATACCTAGGTATCTATGTATATATCTCACATACCTTACATATATACCTTACCTTACACATACCTTACATATATACATATATCTATACCTAGATATCTAACTATCTATCTAGCTATGTATATATCTATTTATAAATCTATCTATCTCTCTCTCTAGATATCTATAGATATATATATAGCCATAGGTATATATATCTATACCTTAGATATATATATAGCTATCTACCTATCCATTACCTACCTACCTATCTATCTTATTACCTATCTATCTAGTAAACTACCTATTTACCTATCAATCTATCTATTTATCTATGTATCTATCTCTCTAATCTATCTACGTATCTATTTATCTATTTACCTATCTATAGATATCTATCTATCTATCTTATACATATCTATATATCTAACTAAAATTCTATCTAACCATCTAACTATCATCTATCTATCTATATAGCAATCTATCTATATCTATATATATATATATATATATATATATATACCTCTCTCTCTCTCTCCCTCGCATTAAGCTACCCCGCTCCCCGCCACGAATGCCAAGCTGCTGCTACTGCTCAAACCTGCTGCTGCTGCGGCCCATGCTTGCTGCTGCTGCTGTGTATGCTGCTACTGCTGCTCCTTGCTTGCTGCTGGAGCAGCATGCTGCTGCTGCAGCTGCTTGGGGCTGCTGCCCCCTCCCCCTCGCTGCCCTTCACTGCACACGAGCACGCACACACACGCACCTATATACATACACACATATATATCTATATCTATATCTATATATATACCTACATATATATATATATATACACACACAACTCTCTCTATATATATACACACTAACACATATAAACACACACACACTCATACATATAAATACACACACACATATACACAACCACATATCTATATATATATATAAACACATATATCTATATACATACACACTAATATATATATATACACACATATATCCACACACACAACTCTCTCTATATATATACACACTAACACATATAAACACACACACACTCATACATATAAATACACACACACATATACACAACCACATATCTATATATATATATAAACACATATATCTATATACATACACACTAATATATATATATACACACATATATCCATATATATCTATACATATACACTCTCACACACATACATATATATATATATATATATCCTCACACACTCTCACACTCACACACCCTCACACACACACTCTCACACACACTAGCACACACTCTTACAAACACACAACCACACACACAAACACTCATACATATATATATAAATATATATACATATATACACACTAACTCATATACATATATGTATATCTAAACACTCACTCACACTCACGCACACACACACTCACCTACACACATACACTAGCACCAACACACTCACACAAGCACTCACTAACACACTCACACAAGCACTCACTAACACACTCACAAACACATAAAAATACACATATAAATAGAAATATATATATATATAGAAACACACAAATATATATACACATATATATATATAAACACAACACACACACAACACACAACACATCGCACACAACGCCCACAACGCTCACCAACGCACGCCCAACGACCCCGACATGTACAAACACCTATAAATATATAAAATATAGCCCGAGAATTCTAGCACACACTCCCCGATACTAACCCAACGCGCGCACAAGCCCGAAACTAGGAAACCACGCCGAAATGGCCGTTCGGTCATTTCGACGAACACGCGGCGCGCGGTTCAGAAAACCTCCTGAAATGCACACCAAACGAACTCGGAATCGGCCCAAAATTTACCCACGGGTCCTAAACGATGTCTAGATCCTAGAAAAAATGCTAACACGTCAATTCTAGGTCCGTGGCAAAAACGCACATGCACTTAGAATCGGCGACGACGAAAACCCCAAAAACGCCCGAAACGCCCGTTTCTCCGCGACACGGCTTCACGTGTCCGCACGGAGACACGCACACACCCTAAAGACATCTGACAACGTCTACCTAGGTCCGTCTAACCTAGGGCATCACCCAAAATTGGACCAAATTCGGATTCCACCCGAAATTGACACAAAACCTAGTGTTAAAGTCTCCTAACTCTACCAAACTAGTTCCAACTCCCTCCCACGGGTAGCCTAAGGGTCTATGAAGGATTCTAAACTATTAATTATACTATATAAAAATAATTACAAGGGGGAAAATTAGGGTTTACCTCTTGGGAGTTGGAATCCCAAGCAAAAATCTCTAAAATGCTCCAAATCCACCAAACCAAGCTTCCAAGCTCCCAAATCTAGCTCCAACACCAAATCTAGGCTCTACCCACCTAGGTTAGGGAAAATACAAGGTTAGGGTTAGCAACCATGGAGAATAGAAGAAGAAAGAAGAGAAATAGGAGGAAGGAACTTACTTGGAGAAGGAAGGAAGAAGAAAAAGAAGTGGAGAAGAAGAAGTGAAGAAGAAGATGAAGAAGAAGAGAAAGGGGAGTGGGGGCTGCTGCTCACGGGAATGGGGGCTGGGATAGGGTCGGATGGAGCAAAATAAAGGGATTCCACATGTTCAAAAATGCCCAAAACGCCCCTACGTGACTTGGTTTCGGGTTCCGGGTTCCAAAAGCACTCAAACTAGCTCCAAATCTCTCCAACTAACCTTCTAAATTTAAAATAAATATTCTAAGCCCCAAAATAATTCTCACAAGGGTGTGGGTCGGGTCGAACATGGGTCCACTAGGGTCTGACATGGGTCCAGGCTAGCCAAAACCTTAAAACAATCAAAATAAAAATAATAAAAAATAATACAATCACTAATTAAATATAAATACAATTAATTATAAATAATACATAATTAACCCAAATTAAAATAAAAAAAAATATATCCGGCTCTGGAAATGGGGTGGTGACAAGCCTATCCTCCTTAGAAAATTTTGTCCTCGAAATTTAAAGTCAAACACACTCCTTCTAGGTCAAACCCCCAACAATCACAGTCAAGAAATTCTACCTAAACAACATGCAAGATCATGGTCCTACTGGTCGTGTTATCACAGTCTCAATCAGGGTCACTACACTATCTATCACAGAACAAAAGAAAATCTAACAGGTACTAATGAAGCACACCACAAGGAATGGAAAGGACAGGAAGAAGAACAAAGAGACAGACCTGCTAACCCGACACCCGTAGCATCGGCCTCCTCGACCGTCAACGCATAAGCCCTGCCCTGCTGGGGTATATCCCTCTGCTGGTGCGGGGCATGATGCTGTGCCACAGATGGCCTAGCTCCAACTCTCTGATCCTGTGCTCCACCAAATGGAGGTGCAGTGGGGCAATCTCGCATCTGGTGAGCAGCGGATCCACAGAACAAACACACCTTCAACCTCCTCCTACAAACATCCCAAGTGTGTCCTGCCTTCCTGCAGTAGGCACAAGTGGGCACCCTCTGATCCTGACCCTGCTGTGCTGCCTTCTGCACATAGGGACGCTTAGCCGGTCCCGCACTACCACTGGCACTGCCTGAATCATCCCTGCCTCTCTTGGACTTGAGCTCCAAGTCATCCTCTGCTCTCTGAGCGTCTCCTACTATCTGCTCGAAAGTCGCCTCGCGGTCGCTCCTGGTCAAAGACTTGACCGCCATAACCAAGCCCTTGCGAAACTTCCTCGCCTTTGCTGCCTAGATCAAGCCCTCCATAAATCTGCCCAGACGGCAGAACTCCGCTGCGTACTCGTCCACCGTCATGCTCCCTTGGACGAGTGCCTCGAACTGGCTCTCCAAAGCACTGAGCGCCACATCTGGGAAAAACTTCTCCTTGAAAAGCCTCTTGAAAGCCTTCCAAGTAAGCCCTGGTGCCGCGATCCTCGTATCAGTGTGATACTACGTCAAAGCGAGGTCGAATATCTGACTGTCCGCTGCCTCTATCTGCATACTGTCTGGAATCTGTGTCAGCCTGAAGATCCCCTCGATCTGCTCTATCTAGTCATCCGCGTACAGGATCCCTTCTGTACCCCGGAACTCCTTGGGCCGCATCCTCTGGAAGTCAATGATACTACCCGGCCTCGGATGCTGAATCTGATCTGCCTGTGGCTGAATCTGTGCCACCCTGTCCACTGCCGTCATGGCCACCTGGTGGGCGTTCTCAATGTCCAGCCTCATCACATCCACTTGATGGTGCTGCGCATCCATCATCTCTCTGAAGAATGCAAACAACTGCGAGGCGTCTACTGGTGCGGGAAGTGGTGGAGGAACCACCGGAACGACTGGAGTAGTCCTCGGATCGACAGGTGGAGGAGGATCCCCAAGAGAAGCAGATGCTCCCTCAACCGCAGGAGTGGTGAGTGGAGCGGTAGCAGCTGCCTGAATACGAGCTAGACGAGAGGTAGCAGACCACTCGGTGGCAACTGCTGGAACGGTACGATGGGATCGTGTCTTCGGAGGCATCCTGAACACAGATCAAAAGAAGTCAATACAGTGCAAGATACGATATCATCAAAGAAGGACAGTGATATTTCAAAAGAAACAATTTCAGAATAATTAGATTAGAATTGTTCCTAGTCGTGATTAAGTACACTCTCATCCTAGATCCTAGATCCTATAGCAGGCTCGCAGCAGTACAACTAAGTTGTTATACCACCACGACATCGCACTAATTGCGAATCGAGACCTGCATGGGGCCGCCACCAAAAATGTGTTGCGACCCGCACCTGAAAAATCGGGCATGAGTCATGGGTACGTCCAGCCTACGCCGCAGCATCGGCGGTAGAACGCTGTCTAGATCAACTATCTAGATAACTCACAAAAAATCTGCCATGACCTCTCCAAAAGGAGGGCAACCACGCAATCAATATATAAACCTGTTAAGATCTCAACTCCAAACGGAGGAGCAATAACATAACGATAATCTCAAGTACTCAATCACGAATCTAAGCACGATAAGATAACAAAGAAGACTAACAACTATAAAGTCTAACCAACAACAACTACTACAACAACCACAACATCAATAATAATACAACATCCAAAATAATATACAAAACAATGTCTCAATCCAAAACCGGAGACAAAAACGATGCTAAAAGCTAATAAAAACAATAACAAGATCCTAGTGATCCCGGCTACCAACCCGAAAATCTGTAAGCCCTTGATTTTTTCAAAAAATATTAAAATTGGATTTTTGCAATTTTTTAGAATTTTCTGGGAATTTTCTGTAATTAAAATCAGAGTTCTTAATTATTAAATAATTTTTAATTGTTAATAAATAATATTAAAATATTATAGAAATAATATTTTTGGGTGTAAAATGAAAAACTGGACTTAGGGTAATTTTTCTGGAATTTATTGGGCCTCAGACCTATTTTTAAATGCCTAAGAACCATTTTTATTAATTAATTATATAATTAACTATTTAATTATTATTATTATTTCTATTATATTCCAGCCCAGCAGCCCGGCCCGGCCCATTGGGCCCGAGCCCGGCCCAGCCCCCTCGCGGGTCGGGTCGGATCCGCCAGACCCGCCCGACCGCGACCCGAAACCCGCTGACCACGTTTCCCCCCCGCACCGCGTCTCGCGGCGGAGCCGCCGCCTCCGGCCCGCTCCGCCCGCGTCAGCCCCACGTCCCCCACCCGCTCCGCGCACCTCCGCACCAGCCGCCACCTCCTCCGCCTATCCCGGCCGCGCCAGCCCTATATAAACCCTATTCCCCCCCGGCCGTCGACCACCGCCTCCGCCACTACGCCGCCAGCGCCGCCTCGCCGACGACGCTCCGCCCGCCGCAGCTCCTTCCTCCTCTCTCCTCCCCTCCGGCGCCCCGCTCCGCCGTCCCCGTCGACCTCAACGTCGACCGCAGCAGCTGCAGCAAGCCGCACCAGCGCCCCACCGCCGCTGCCGGCCGCCCTGAGCCGCCGCCTCCACCGTGGACGCCGCGCCGCCCCTCGCCGAGCTGCCCCCGGCCCTCCACCGCAGTCCAGCCGCCTCCCTCCGCCGCGTGCCCGTCGGAGCCCTAACCCTAGCCCTAATTCCCTGTGTCCGGACACGTGTCGGACACGACTCGACCCTGTTTTTCGGGTCCCCTTCAGGTGCGTGTAACTTTCGCCTCGTAGCTCCATTTTTATTTCCGCAAATTGCGTTGCGAAGCCTGTATGACCCTCTCGGTACCCGGATAAACCGCTCGGGGCATCGCGTCCTGTGGTGATCGCACACCGCGATCCAAAAACGAGAAAAAACCAGACCCTGTTTTACCCCGGAACTGAGTGCGTCCCGCCAAACGGGACGACTTGGTCGCGTGCGGTCTTCACAGATACGCGCGTCGTCGATATGGACGTGTGAGATTTCGTGGAAGCTGATTCGGGTGTGCGTGCACACCGGAATCAACGCGTATCCGCGGACATCGCCCCGTATCCGCCTTTTCTGCAATTCACCCTAACTTCGTGCACACTCGTCAGATAGAGACGAAACTTGCGCCATCGGACTCGTAGCGATACGCTGGTCCTGTGGGTCAAGTTTGGTTCGATTCTGAGAACGTTGACGAAATCGCGTGTCGTGGGCCCCACAGGTCCCGCTCGACGGGCGATTTTGTGTTCGGCTCATCGGAATCCAAATCTGCAAGTTATGTTGGGTTCGTATCAGCGTTCCTGACCTGTTGACACTAAGTTTGGTGAATTTGGAGACCTTTGACCCGGACACATTTTTCGGTGCAAAGCGGGCCCACCGGCGGACCCCATTTTGACCCGAAACTGCCGTTTTTGCCCTTGTCTCCAAATTGGACCCAAGGACAGGCATTTCTAGCTATTTGACATCTTCTGAGCGTGATGGTAATGTTTATTTCAGCATCTGGGCTCATCTCTGGATATTTCTCCGAAGTACAATTAATCGGATCCAAACAACAGGCAAGTACCTGCACTTCAAGTTTATTCTTTATATTGTGACAATTAATTCCATGCTCTACTAGTACCATTGGATGTTTACACGTAGTGTTAGAATCTGGATTTCATGTCTTGAATGTTGGATTTCATGTCTTGCTTTTCGTGTCGGGTGGGAGAATACTAAAAGGCATGTAGTTTACCCTGCCCCTTGCCGCTGTTGGTACAAGACTGTCCATCAGCCGGATCTCGATTATTCTTGTTTAATAGCCGTCTATGACGGTCGATTTAACCTTATAAACCCCTATATGCCAACTAGGTATTCTAAATACACAAGTTCACACACATAGTTTCTTGTTTGGTTGCAGTTCCTGTTGTCTTGTTGCAGTTTCATTTGCTTGTTTCATTTATTCCGGTTTTACTCATATCCCTGTTTATAGCTTTTTAACTCTTAGTTATTGTTGCTTCTTTTGCATATTCTCAACATGATACTTAGTCATTTTTTTCTTTCTTGTCATAAATATTTAGTTTAAATCTTGTTGTGCATTGTGTACTTTGCTCCTTTCCTGACTGGATCCGTTGATTTAGGCGATGATGAGGACTATGCCCCCACCTATTATGGCCCCTATGAGGGAACAGATGACATTTATGAGGAGCCAGTTCCCACCCAGGAGACTACTTCTGCAGAGTAGTTGGCAGTAGCTACTTTTATTTGCTCTTTTATCTTAGTAATCGGGTTTGTCCCCGATTTCATTCTAGATTCTGTATTAAACATTTGAGCTGTTGTCACATTTATTTCATTGAAATCTCAGCATTCTTTTTCTGTTATTACCTTTGCCTATTTCATTAATTGTGAATGAGCTAGATATTCAACTGTGGATATGACCTAGACAGCGTACTACCGCCGACTCTGCGGCGTAGGCTGGACGTACCCACGTACTCGTGCCCGAATTTTCTGGGTGCGGGTCATGACACGTTTTTGTGGTGGCCCATGCAGGTCAACGACCAAATTGTTTGGTTTCAACTTAGGGACCGAACATGCCTGCAATAAGATTGAGGAATTTTAGGAAAAGCTCATCCACCTGATTGAATTATTCTTGATATTCATATTGCCTTCGAATCATTTTATTGACTTACATCCTACCTTGATTCCTGTGCGCCCCTTATTGTTTATTTTGGATGCAGGAAAATGGACCCCCCAGCCAGCAACGAGGCTCATGCAGAAAAACCACAAGGCGTTATGGGTACCCACGAAGACGATGTGACACCAGTTAGTGAAGGCAAATCATCACCGTGCAGTCAAGCAAGTCAGCCTGCCTCGAGAATCCATCAAGATGACATTCCACCCTCGACGCAGTCTACTCCACCGATACCTTCCTTTCCACTAGGACAGCCTATGGACGAACAACAAATGTTCCGAATGTTCTACGTGATGATGCAAGCCTATCAGAAGGTTCAACAAGAAGCTCAACAAAACCAAGCGGAGAACTTCATCGACAGAATTAGCTCGGAGTCACGGAAGCCAAGCAGTTCAAATGCAATTACCTTCGACGAAGACGTTCTTACTGCAGCACGACCTGTGGAGTGCACCACAAGGATCGAGTCCAGCCAGAAGCGGCCGTATACGTTAGCACCAGACCAAGCACAACAGGAAAGAGCTGCAAAGCGACCACAGATGAATCCAACTCAAAGATAGAACCAGCAAGCTCCCACTTGTGGCTTTTGTAGAAAACAAGGTCACATTTGGCGGAATTGTAGAAAAAGGCTAGGTGCCTGTCTATATTGTGGATCAGCAGCACATCAAGTGAAGGACTGTCCTGCTGCTCAAGGACGCACAGCTGCACAAAAAGTTCCAGTTCAGGCCAGGCCCCAGCAGCGCAGCAGGGAGCACCACCTCAAGAACACAGACAAGCTTACGTGATGACCGTAGAACGCGCAGACTCGTGGAGTAGCCAATGCGCATAAGTGATTTGTAGATACCGTTCCTAGTATTGTTTAGCTCTTGCCTATTGGTTCGTGACCTCAGCCCCAACCTAGTAATTTTGAACTTGCTAAATAACCTGGTATGCTTTTATATCTGATAACTGTAGAGTTGGTAGAAACTTTGTTATTGTGCTTATTGTAGCTTGTTTTGTGAACTTAAATAATTTGTACCTCCTTTTATCATCATCTAGCGCACTTAAATTTTGATGTACTTGACTTATGCTGCTATTTTATAGCCTAGTTTTGCAAGCTTACTTTTTATCGAGCTTGTTCATGACAAGTGTATTATTGGGGAGGCCCACAATGATACATTTCAGAATCAGTGTATTACGGTCTGATCAACCATAGTGCACTTGATTCGCCCTTCGAAATAATACCTTACGTGGATTGAGATGTATAGTTGACTAATTGCCCTCTAGATATGTCCGAGCATATCGTATCGATTACATAACTGTATTAATACGAGCATGTGAATAGGAATTACCGAGATAGGATTCAATCCACAATCGCTTAACAATTCCCACCTTAATACTTTAAAACGCCTTGACCCCGATATTTCTTTTATCACCCCACCCTTGAACTCTTTATTATTGATCTTCGTCTTCCCTTATTTCGGAAAGACGAAATCTCGTGCCTGGTATAAGTTAATACATAGATAGTACTGGATATGCCACATAAGCCGATCACATACTTGAGGATTAACTTTCGTAATTGAGGACATATCATGATCGGCGTTGAAGTTCGAGAATTGAATGACGTAGGTAAGCATATTAAGGAATATTTTTCTTAAGGTATATAGTCTTTTGTGATGTTGGGTAAACTCTAAGTTGGGTAGCGATGCATTTGTCAACTCGAGAGGAATGTCCTTTGGATCGTGACCGGGTAAGGTCAGATTGGAAAAAGTAAGCCATTATAATTAGAAAATTTAAAGGAGTGACTAAGATGATTAGTGAAGTGATATCGAGGACCCAATAGTTATATCTTAGGTTTATGATTTTGAATAATGAAGGTAAAATCATCAATTTGAATTTAGAAGATAAAATTATAGAATTTCAGACTTGAACATGGGTGGACTACATTTAATTATTTTTCAATTTGATGATTTGATTTAAGAATTAAAAATTTGAGGGTTGGACTACCTAGTTAGAATATTGAGAATGTGAATGGAATTTAAAGAGTTGAAGCATACAATTGTGAATAGGAATACTGTTGGACTCGAATCACTTCTAGAGGAATTTATGATAATTAGAGGCAAAGTCATATGCAAATCTTGAAAATGCTATATGGACTTAGTCTAAAATCTGCCTGTGGGTAATTTGAGGAAGTAAGAAGTAATAACCATAGGTTGAATTCTTGATTGGAACAAGTAGTCGTCTTAAACTTTGAAGTGATTGCAGTGGATATGATTAGGCTTTTAATTATCGCAAAGAGATGGCGATCGACTTGCCCTATGTACATGAAGGAGTAACAGGGTATGGCTTAATTTTAAATTTTGAGGACGAAATTTTCATAAGTTGGGTAGATTGTAAGCCCTTGATTTTTTCAAAAAATATTAAAATTGGATTTTTGCAATTTTCTGGAATTTTCTGGGAATTTTCTGTAATTAAAATCAGGGTTCTTAATTATTAAATGATTTTTAATTATTAATAAATAATATTAAAATATTATAAAAATAATATTTTGGGGTGTAAAATGAAAAACTGGACTTAGGGTAATTTTTCTGGAATTTATTGGGCCTTAGACCTATTTTTAAATGCCTAAGAACCATTTTTATTAATTAATTATATAATTAACTATTTAATTATTATTATTATTTTTATTTTTATTTATTATTATTTCTATTATATTCCAGCCCAGCAGCCCGGCCCGGCCCATTGGGCCCGAGCCCGGCCCAGCCCCCTCGCGGGTCGGGTCGGATCCGCCAGACCCGCCCGACCGCGACCCGAAACCCGCTGACCACGTTTCCCCCCCGCACCGCGTCTCGCGGCGGAGCCGCCGCCTCCAGCCCGCTCTGCCCGCGTCAGCCCCACGTCCCCCGCCCGCTCCGCGCACCTCCGCACCAGCCGCCACCTCCTCCGCCTATCCCGGCCGCGCCAGCCCTATATAAACCCTATTCCCCCCCGGCCGTCGACCACCGCCTCCGCCACTACGCCGCCAGCGCCTTCCTTCTCTCTCCTCCCCTCCGGTGCCCCGCTCCGCCGTCCCCGTCGACCTCGACGTCGACCGCAGCAGCTGCAGCAAGCCGCACCAGCGCCCCACCGCCGTTGCCGGCCGCCCTGAGCCGCCGCCTCCACCGTGGACGCCACGCCGCCCCTCGCCGAGCTGCCCCCGGCCCTCCACCGCAGTCCAGCCGCCTCCCTCCGTCGCGTGCCCGTCGGAGCCCTAACCCTAGCCCTAATTCCCTGTGTCCGGACACGTGTCGGACACGTGTCGGACACGACTCGACCCTGTTTTTTGGGTCCCCTTCAGGTGCGTGTAACTTTCGCCTCGTAGCTCCGTTTTCATTTCCTCAAATTGCGTTACGAAGCCTGTATGACTCTCTCGGTGCCCGGACAAACCGCTCGGGGCATCGCGTCCTGTGGTGATCGCACACCGCGATCCAAAAATGGGAAAAAACAAGACCCTGTTTCACCCCGGAACTGAGTGCGTCCCGCCAAACGGGACGACTTGGTCGCGTGCGGTCTTCACAGATACGTGCGCGTCATCGATATGGACGTGTGAGATTTCGTGGAAGCTGATTCGGGTGTGCGTGCACACCGGAATCAACGCGTATCCGCGGACATCGTCCCGTATCCGCCTTTTTTGCAATTCACCCTAACTTCGTGCACACTCGTCAGATCGAGACGAAACTTGCGCCATCGGACTCGTAGCGATACGCTGGTCCTGTGGGTCAAGTTTGGTTCGATTCTGAGAACGTTGACGAAATCGCGTGTCGTGGGCCCCACAGGCCCCGCTCGACGGGCGATTTTGTGTTCGGCTCATCGGAATCCAAATCTGCAAGTTCTGTTGGGTTCGTATCAGCGTTCCTGACCTGTTGACACTAAGTTTGATGAATTTGGAGACCTTTGACCCGGACACGTTTTTCGGTGCAAAGCGGGTCCACCGGCGGACCCCGTTTTGACCCGAAACTACCGTTTTTGCCCTTGTCTCCAAATTGGACCCAAGGACTGGCATTTCTAGCTATTTGATATCTTCTGAGCGTGATGGTAATATTTATTTCAGCATCTGGGCTCATCTCTAGATATTTCCCCGAAGTACAATTAATAGGATCCAAACAACAGGCAAGTACCTGCACTTCAAGTTTATTCTTTATATTGTGATAATTAATTCCATGCTCTACTAGTACCATTGGATGTTTACACGTAGTATTAGAATCTGGATTTCATGTCTTGAATGTTGGATTTCATCTCTTGCTTTTCGTGTCGGGTGGGAGAATACTAAAAGGCATGTAGTTTACCCTGCCCCTTGCCGCTGTTGGTACAAGACTGTCCATCAGCCGGATCTCGATTATTCCTGTTTAATAGCCGTCTATGACGGCCGGTTTAACCTTATAAACCCCTACATGCCAACTAGGTATTCTAAATACACAAGTTCACACACATAGTTTCTTGTCTGGTTGCAGTTTCTGTTGTCTTGTTGCAGTTTCATTTACTTGTTTCATTTATTCCGGTTTTACTCATATTCCTGTTTATAGCTTTTTAACTCTTAGTTATTGTTGCTTCTTTTGCATATTCTCAACATGATACTTAGTCAGTTCTTTTCTTTCTTGTCATAAATATTTAGTTTAAATCTTGTTGTGCATTGTGTACTTTGCTCCTTTCCTGACTGGATCCGTTGATTTAGGCGATGATGAGGACTATGCCCCCACCTATTATGGCCCCTATGAGGGAACAGATGACATTTATGAGGAGCCAGTTCCCACCCAGGAGACTACTTCTGCAGAGTAGTTGGCAGTAGCTACTTTTATTTGCTCTTTTATCTTAGTAATCGAGTTTGTCCCCGATTTCATTCTAGATTCTGTATTAAACATTTGAGCTGTTGTCACATTTATTTCATTGAAATCTCAGCATTCTTTTTCTGTTATTACCTTTGCCTATTTCATTAATTGTGAATGAGCTAGATGTTCAACTGTGGATATGACCTAGACAGCGTACTACCGCCGACTCTGCGGCGTAGGCTGGACGTACCCACGTACTCGTGCCCGAATTTTTCGGGTGCGGGTCGTGACAAAATCACTCCTAAACTAGAGGGTCCCTGTCTGCACCATTGACAGGCTCAGGTCCATAAAACGTCGGACACCAATCCTCCGGATACTCTGGAAAAATATGTCCAGTCAGGACTGGAGCAAGTACACCTCTAACAGCAGTTCCATTTAAATGATAAAAACTATAAAATAGTTGTAGCAAGTAGCAAGGAGAATGAAATAAAGTATAAACAAGAAAATATACATATCACTGGTGTATAAAGGTAAAGATGCATGAATATCAGAAGCAAGATAGTAATGACTACAAGATACAAGAAATCTAAACTAAGATCAAGTCTGTGCACAAGAACGTGTAGTGAGTCCAGCAAGAGTAAATGTAATGAGTCAAGTCCAGAAACATGTAAGTGAGACCAGTCAAGAAATGCAAGTGAGTCCAGACGAGAAAGAATGAACTCGTGTCTTTGAAATACCTGTTTCGACATGTAAACGGCTAGGGGTAAGTACGGCTCACCGCGCACTTGGTACGCGGCTGCTATCATTCCAGATTAGACCAGAGGGAGTGATTCCAGATTTGGGAATGTTTACATGTCTACTCGAGTATTTCCCCGTCCCGACTAATACAAGTGGATCCAAGACCCGACACGTAAATCAAGATGAGTCCAGCCTGAACATGAGTGATGCCTGTAGTGATGCATGTAGGTGATGCTAGTAGTGATTCCAGAATAGAGGCCAGAAACATGAAATATACGTGTCGTAAGTAAACGAATCCAGAAATACCAGTCAGTGTCCCGTGTTGTGCCAGAATAATCAGATGATACTATACTAGAAGCTGAATCATAATAATCATCAGATAATAAAAACTATCAGAGAATGTACTCGCCTGACGTCCTGAGCAACTGGCGATCCGAACTGGTGTCGCAAGGACCTATTACGAAAAGCAAGATTAAACAGGGTTCTAATGAGTTAAACAGATATAAAATAACTAAAAATAGGCTTCTAGGGTTGTTCTAGGTCAAACGGGTCAAACCGGTAAAATCTGGGTCAAAAAGTCAACTCTGGGTCCAAAAAGTCAACTCTGGGTCAAAACTAGGTCAAAAGTTGACTTTGGCGGTCAACCGAGTCAACTACGGTCAAGTCTAGGTCAAACTAGGGTGCTCCTGAAATTCTAGGTCAAACCGAGCTCATTAAGCTAGAAAACTCTTAAACTCGCCTCCTTGAGATACCGGGATACCCTCGGTATCCGATACCTCACCCTACGCTATACGCCCCGCCTATACCCGCTAAAACCTATGCTAGCACGCGTAAATATATACACATAAGCATATAAAAATCACTCCAATACTATTCCTAGGCTATTGCTCAAAAACCCCGCTCGAAACTCAATACCTTGGATATCTCAAGGTATTGAGATACCTTGGTATCTCAAGGTATTGAGATACCTCTCTAAACTCAACCCGACTACCCCTCTAGCTAACTAACTATGCATAAACATATATGTCTAGCTATAATCTAGGCTAAAATATAGATATCTAATACATATAGGCATATACCTAGGTATCTACGTATATATCTCACATACCTTACTTATATACCTTACCTTACCTTACACATACCTTACACATACCTTACATATATACATATATCTATACCTAGATATCTAACTATCTATCTAGCTATGCATATATCTATTTATAAATCTATCTATCTCTCTCTCTAGAAATCTATAGATATATATATAGCCATAGGTATATATATCTATACCTTAGATATATATATAGCTATCTACCTATCTATCTAGTAAACTACCTATTTACCTATCAATCTATCTATTTATCTATGTATCTATCTCTCTAATCTATCTACGTATCTATTTATCTATTTACCTATCTATAGATATCTATCTATCTATCTTATACATATCTATATATCTAACTAAAATTCTATCTAACCATCTAACTATCATCTATCTATCTATATAGCAATCTATCTATATATATATACACCTCTCTCTCTCTCCCTCGCATTAAGCTACCCCGCTCCCTGCCGCGAATGCCAAGCTGCTGCTGCTGCTCAAACCTGCTGCTGCTGCTGCCCATGCTTGCTGCTGCTGCTATGTATGCTGCTACTGCTGCTCCTTGCTTGCTGCTGGAGCAGCATGCTGCTGCTGCAGCTGCTTGGGGCTGCTGCCCCCTCCCCCTCGCTGCCCTTCGCTGCACACGAGCACGCACACACACGCACCTATATACATACACACATATATATCTATATCGATATATATACCTACATATATATATATATATATACACACACAACTCTATATATATATATATACACACTAACACATATAAACACACACACACACTCATACATATAAATACACACACACATATACACAACCACATATATATAAACACACATATATCTATATACATACACACTAATATATATATATATACACACATATATCCATATATATCTATACATATACACTCTCACACACATACATATATATATATATCCTCACACACTCTCACACTCACACACCCTCACACACACACTCTCACACACACTAGCACACACTCTCACAAACACACAAACACACACACAAACACTCATACATATATATATAAATATATATACATATATACACACCAACTCATATACATATATGTATATCTAAACACTCACTCACACTCACGCACACACACACTCACCTACACACATACACTAGCACCAACACACTCACACAAGCACTCACTAACACACTCACAAACACATAAAAACACACATATAAATAGAAATATATATATATATATATAGAAACACACAAATATATATACACATATATATATATAAACACAACACACACACACAACACACAACACATCGCACACAACGCCCACAACGCTCACCAACGCACGCCCAACGACCCCGACATGCACAAACACCTATAAATATATAAAATATAGTCCGAGAATTCTAGCACACACTCCCCGATACTAATCCAATGCGCGCACAAGCCCAAAACTAGAAAACCACGCCGAAATGGCCGTTCGGTCATTTCGACGAACACGCGGCGTGCGGTTCGGAAAACCTCCTGAAACGCACACCAAACGAACTCGGAATCGGCCCAAAATTTACTCACGGGTCCTAAATGATGTCTAGATCCTAGAAAAAATGCTAACGCGATAATTCTAGGTCCGTGGCGAAAACGCACACGCACTTAGAATCGGCGACGACGAAAACCCCGAAAACGCTCGAAACGCCCGTTTCTCCGCGACACGGCTTCACGTGTCCGCACGGAGACACGCACACACCCTCAAGACACCCGACAACGTCTACCTAGGTCCGTCTAACCTAGGACATCACCCAAAATTGGGCCAAATTCGGATTCCACCCAAAATTGACACAAAACCTAGTGTTAAAGTCTCCAAACTCTACCAAACTAGTTCCAACTCCCTCCCACAGGTAGCCTAAGGGTCTATGAAGGATTCTAAACTATTAATTACACTATATAAAAATAATTACAAGGGGAAAAATTAGGGTTTACCTCTTGAAAGTTGGAATCCCAAGCAAAAATCTCCAAAATGCTCCAAATCCACCAAACCAAGCTTCCAAGCTCCCAAATTTAGCTCCAACACCAAATCTAGGCTCTACCCACCTAGGTTAGGGAAAATTCAAGGTTAGGGTTAGCAACCATGGAGAATAGAAGAAGAAAGAAGAGAAATAGGAGGAAGGAACTTACTTGGAGAAGGAAGGAAGAAGAAAAAGAAGTGGAGAAGAAGAAGAAGTGAAGAAGAAGATGAAGAAGAAGAGAAAGGGGAGTGGGGGCTGCTGCTCACGGGAATGGGGGCTGGGATAGGGTCGGGTGGAGCAAAATAAAGGGATTCCACATGTTCCAAAATGCCCAAAACGCCTCTATGTGACTTGGTTTCGGGTTCCGGGTTCCAAAAGCACTCAAACTAGCTCCAAATCTCTCCAACTAACCTTCTAAAAATAAAATAAATATTCTAAGCCCCAAAATAATTCTCACAAGGGTGTGGGTCGGGTCGGACATGGGTCCACTAGGGTCTGACATGGGTCCAGGCTAGCAAAAACCCTAAAACAATCAAAATAATAAAAAATAATGCAATCACTAATTAAATATAAATACAATTAATTATAAATAATACACAATTAACCCAAATTAAAAAAAATACCCGGCTCTGGAAATGGGGTGGTGACAGCGGCGCTGGCGAGGGCGGGGCGCGGCGAGGGGAGGCGGTGGCGCGCGCGGAGAAGTTCGGGCGGCTGCGGCTCGTGGCCGAGCGGGGGAGGAGAGGGTTCAGGGGAGGAGAAGAGGAGGAGGAGGAGAGGGGTGGCGGCTGGGAGGGGGTCGGCTCCGGCCAAGGGCGGCGGGGGTCGAGGGCGACTCCGGCGAAGGAGCTCGCTGCCGGCGGGGGGGGGGGGGGGGGGTAGCCGGCGGCTAGGATCAGGGGATGGGTTTTGATTTTATTTTATTTTTATTTTTATTTTTATTTTCTTTTTCTTTTCTTTTATAGAAAAAATATATTAATATATTAATAAAATATCTAAAGATATTTATAAGATATTTTTGGGATATTTTCGGGATCTTTTCGGGTGGGTCCCGCGTCCAAATGGACGGTGCAGGTTCACCGGCCAATGAGTGGGTGACACTTCGCACTGAAATTTGCAGGAAAGTCCCTGTAGTTTCATAAATTGCAGAATTGTCCTATTTTTGGGAAATTACACAATTACGAAATTGTCTGGGAAAACACCCGATTCCTGAAAATGCTAAAATTCACAGAATTGAAGGAAAAAGCTGTGTGAGGGTCCCGAGGGGGTGGGGGTGAGTCTGGGCAGGAACTGGGTCTGGTTTTGGGGTGATACGGGCCATCGTATTTAATTAATTAATAAATACTGCGCACGGTGTTCTCTAATTATTTAGAGGCAGGTAGGGTCATAATTTTTCTACGGTGTCAATACACTAAATGTAATATACTTAGTGTAGAAATTTAACGTATTTTTTTTTGGGCAAAACAGGTGCATGTTGGGCCTCAAATCCCTATGGGTACAGAGATGGGTAAAGAGCAGGAAATTAATTAGGAAATAAATACGTACGTTTGTAACGATATTTGTGCGACTAAAACGAAGTACAAAACAAAGTATCTGGGAGTTACACAAACTTCAGAAAAATAGTCTAACATGTCTAGGACAGGTATGTGAACTTTGTTCGGGGATAATAGTCAAGGTAAAGCTCCAAATAATTCGGTGATGGACAGGTGCACATGTCAACAGGATATGTAAGCAAAATAAATTAAAATATTGCCATAATTCCTAAATTGATAAAATAATCCGAAAATACTGAAATCTGATCGAGGGGATTTACAATCTACCCAACTTATAAAAATTTCGTCCTCGAAATTAAAACTAAGCCACGGTAGAAGTCAAAGATGACATAAGATATAATTTAACAAAGTAATTTATATCTTGGTTTACGAATAGGTTCGAAAAACGTTACGCATGTCGTCCACATGCTTCCAAGTAGATTCTCCTGGCACGCCATGCTTCCATGTCACGCGGACCAATGGAATAGACTGAATCCTCAATACCTTTTCTCGATAATCAAGGATACCCACGGGTTGCTCTTGATATGACAAGCTCGGCCTAATGGTGATCTCCGAATGGTTGAGAACATGACTGCTGTCTGTCACATATCGCCTGAGTTGTGACACATGGAATACATCAAGTATTTCCTCAAGTGAAGGTGGTAGCGCAAGTTGATATGCCACTACTCCCACTCTTTCTAGCACGTCAATGGTCCAATATACCTTGGCCTCAACTTGCTGCGTCATCTGAATCGAATGGTGTCTCTAGTAGGTGATATCCTCAAGATGACATGATCGTCTTCTTTGAATTCCAAGGGACGATGATGCGGTCTGCCCTCTACTTGCCAGTGTCTTGGTATTACTTAACTGTCTCTACGGTGTTGACCACCAACTCTGGTCACGCGAATCCTTGTCTGGTAAAATGCTGACTGGTATGTCGTGCAATCTTACGATTTGCCTCATATATATAGGTTAGCCAAAGCTTCTGTAGACTGGTCACCTCTAAAGGTAAGAAAGGTGCTGACTTGGTGAGCCGGTCCATAGGAATTCCTGATCCTTATAAGTCAACCTAGTCATAGGTGCTGCTATCCATTTAGTCAATTGTCCATCCGGGTAAAATCCATTTAGACTCCTGACAACAAAATGATACATTCTTCATTGTATCACTTGAGTTTTGAACTTGACCAAAGTTACGAGACAAAATAAAAAATTTCATGCTGACATAGTGGCGCACGTATCAGGAACGTAATTAAACGTTAGGTAGGTAGCGAAGGGTCATCTAAAGGTAGCACAGTTTTAAACTGCAATCTAATCTAATAATAGGGTTTGGTAATTACCCAAGAAACAAACAGAAATGGCTACAGAAATAATACACTTATTGTATTTATACTAAGCACGAGGTTTCGTCTTTCCGAAATAAGGGAAGACGGAAAACAGTAATCAAGAGTTCAAGGGGAAGGTAATAGATTAGAAGTGGGGGAATCAAGGCGTTTAAAGAATTCAAATAGAAATTGTCAAGTCAGTTGTGGATTGAAATCCTGTTTTGATAATTTCTATTCACATGCCCGTATCAATACAGTCATATAGCTGATACGATATGCTCAGACATATCTAGCTGACAAGTACATCCGTCTACTAATCACTATATATCTCAATCCACGTAAAGTAGTTATGCGAAGGGCAAATCAAAATGCACTAAGGTTGATCAGACCGTAATACACTGATTCTGAATAGACAATTGTATTAGTGGGGTGGATCAGGCCCCAATAACACATGTGTCATGAACAAGCTCGATAAAGAAGAAGCTTGCAAAACTAGACTATAATAGCATCATAAGTCAAGGTAGGACAGCAATTTTAAGTATGCTAGATTATGATGAGAGAAATTACAACATAATTCACAATCACAAAAAGATAAGACTCTACAATCTTTACAGTTATTATTCTAATTCGTTGTCTAAGTCGCTAGTTGACCTAAAAGAGGTATGACCTTCTAAGTTCTACAATCTTAATATACATTATATGTTGTCTGCCTAAAACAGAGATTTCAAGAAAGTTCGCGTAAAGTAGGGATTCGAGGTTTGGCGTAGATCAGGGATTCAACTATCTGGCGTAACACATGGTTTCAGAGCTATCCACATAAACAGAGAAGCGTAAGGTAGAGCTTCAGAGCTGTTCGCGTAAAAAGTCTGTGCGTAGAAATCTGCGCGTAAAAGTCTGGGTGAAAGTCTGAGCATAAAAGTTTTGCGCAAAAATCTGCGCAAAAATATCTCCTACGTAAAGTCTAACATTCGTTGCAGCGTAAAGTTGTACGTGAAACTCATGATTTTGTCAGTCAAATTTAGTGAATCCTGACATCTGACATAAGTAATTGTACAACGATCGAGTGGACGGCTGTGATGATGAATTTGCACGAGGGACCCAGGTTGTCGTTTAGTGACTTTATTGGATACAAGTCATTTTTACGCTCGAGGTGAGACAAAATCAGACGTCCTGTCAAAAGCTGTTTCTTTTTGCACAGGGCTCGAGGCGTATCTCTGCCTTTAATACACGAGATTTGGTCATGCCTGGGAAAAGCTAAGGCTATAACAATACGCTCACATCCTATCCTTATATTCTACGCCTAATCAGGTTACTCTACGCTGGTTATCTTATTATTCAAGAATCATCAAGTTTACGCAGGGCAGTTACCTATGTGGCTTTTAGGACGTGGGATAAGGAAGACTGAGGGATCGTGGGTAGCGGTTGTCATAACTGCGGCGTAAAGGAGACAATCTCCTGCATAATGTGGCTTTTACGCCAACAAGAAAGTCATTTGGTTTTTACGCCAACTAGGAAGTTGTTTGGTTCTTATGTCAACAGCGGTCAAATGGATTTTACGCCAACAAGGGTAAAGAGTTTCTGGCGTAACACTGGGTTTATCCAAACATAGGATGAGGTTTAGTCATAGTATTTAACCTTGGATTTCTTTGGGTTCCTCAAGACTAGGGTCAACACTATGGTCAATTTTCTAACTAATCCTAGTAGTATTTATACTACTCTCAAGTCATACATAAATACGTCAAGGGACAATGGTAAGTTAATCTATAGGTAGTGATGCTAGGGTTCATTAGGTAATATGGAAGACTAGGGTTCATTAAGTAGTCTGAACTTAATGATATGTCAATGTCCTAGTTGTATTCTAAGTAGGAATATTACCCTAAGTATCATCCTATTAACAGGGATTCCTATATTCTAGCAGGGCTATACTTAACGAATTATCAGGAAAGCACATGAATCAAGCAGGATGCAATTTTGTAAGTAGGACAGACTGGAAGGAAGATAAGTCATATTCAATTATGGATGAGATCATATATTCTAATCCTAGGTGCATGCTTGCTCGGTACAGTAACGTAACCGAGACAATATGCTCTGAGACGCAGGCTTGCTCGCTACAGTAACGTAACCGAGACAATATGCTCAGACCTGCATGGGCCACCACTAAAAATATTGTCACGCCCCAGTCCCAAAATACGTAGGACTAGGATACGTAACTATGCCAGCCGCTCGTATATATGGCAACTCCAATATATGGAAACCATATATACGTGCGTACGCTGTATGATGAACAATAATTCATCAGTGGTATAATTAATCACAAGTCACAGGGTAATATCTAACTCTCATCCACAGAAATCAAATATGAATAAATAATAACCATGTAACTAGATCTCAGTAATAAGTATCTAAAGAATGACAGTCGGATGGAAACAAATCCACTGCCGAAATAGAATATAAAATGAACCAGATACACACCATATAAGAACATCTGACAATCACGAGGCTCGAAGAGAAGTCCTCAACGGAATATACGTAACATGTCCGGATCTGTGCTCCTGCGAATACTCAAGAACATATACACCTGGCAGGGGACCAGGTCCTCAGAGGGACATAGCAAGATACATAAAAATAACATGCCATAATGTAAATACTGAATAAATAAATGGGGTGTGCTAACCATCTAAGTGAATGCAATTTAAAGACCTTGTAGTACGCATGGGAATGTGTAGGCTAGACATATGCTGACGTAATTCACCAATCGTCATGACTGGCTAGTATATGTGTCATATGCCCCCTGACGCAAGGGCACTCTGCAATCGTCCATCCCTGCAGAGCATGGAACGAAGGATAAAACATGAATACCCCATCCTCCTCGGAACATGGTAACGGGAACAAGAAAACCAATACCTCATCTCCGAGCAGCATGGTAACATGAATATATAAGGAGGGGGTGTCCCATACGTCTACTAGTATCTTTCCCACCCAATATAGATGTACAAGTCGTGAAAACGACGTGGACACCTCCTACTATGATGCAAGTCTCAATAAAAGAAACAACTGAGCTAAAATACCGCTACACGTGTTGCTCACACTGATGGCCAGTCGCGCATGAGGCACGCGTCCCTACATGTACTCACTCTATGACGTGTAATGATACGTGTCAAGGCCTGAGAAGTTATATCAATAACTTCACAACTTTATGTGGGTCTACTAGACACTAGGTCAGACACAAGTCCTAACGTCAACGCCTTCGTTGACTGCACCCGAGTCTTCTCGGACGCGCACATTTATATAATATTAAAATAAATAAACATGTAACTAACAATAACTGAATTTAAATAGTACAACAAGGCAAGGTATACTTGCCTGGCAAGAGAGCTGCAAAATATAACGTCCAGATGTCAAGTGCCAAAAGTCAGAAACTATGGCCTCAGAATAAATGTCTCCGGATGCTGAAATAAACATCACTAACAGTCTCAGAAAATATCAAATAGCTAGAAACGCATGTCCTTAAGTCCAATTTGGACACAGGGGCAAAAATGACAGTTTCCGGTCAAAGCGGGTCCACATGTGGGCCGCTTTGCACCGAAAAACGTGTCAGGGTCAAAGGTCTCCAAATTCGCCAAACTTAGTGTCAACAAGTCAAGAACGTCGATACGAACCCAACGGAATGTCGAGAACTGGATTCCGATGAGCCGATCACAAAATCGCCCGTCAAGTAGAGCCTGTGGGGCCCACGATACGGGATTTTGTCAATGTTCTCAGAATCGAACCAAACTTGGATCACAGGACCAGCGTATCGCTACGAGTCCGATGGCACAAGTTTCGTTTCGATCCGACGTGTGTACACAAAATTACAGCGTGTTCCAGAACTGACGGATACGGGGCGTTGTCGGCGGATACGCGTTGATTCCGGTGTGCACGCACATCCAAATCAACTTTTGCGAAATCCCGCACGTCCGTATCAATGGCGCGCACGATTTGGTAAAGACCGCGTACGACCAAGTCATCCCGTTTGGCGGGGCGTACTCAGTTCCGGGGTGAATTGGGTCGTTGTTTTTCCTGTTTTTGGATCGCGTGCCGCGATCGCCACAGGACGCGATGCACCGAGCGGGTTGCACGGGCACCGAGGGGGTCATGCAGGCTACACGATGCAACTGACGGAATTAAAAACAGAGTTACGAGGAGAGAGAGATGGATACCTGAACAGGGCTCCGGAAAACTGAGTTTCTCGTGTCCGACACGTTTTCGACACGTGTCGGGGTGCTGTCCACCCTAGGGCTAGGGTTCTGGTTCGCCGGAGAGAGAGTCGGAGGAGGCTGCGTGTCAGAGGAGGCCGACGAGGGGCTGACGGTGCTGGCGGCGCTGGCCGGAGGCGGCAGCGCGCGACAGGCGGCCGGAGGGGGCTGCGGGTTCGGGGCCTGCTGCGTCGGGGGAAGGAAGGAGGAGGAAGGAGAAGGAGAGGGCGGCGCTGGCGCCGCTGGCGAGGGCGGGGCGCGGCGAGGGGAGGCGGTGGCGCGCGCGGAGAAGTTCGGGCGGCTGCGGCTCGTGGCCGAGCGGGGGAGGAGAGGGTTCAGGGGAGGAGAAGAGGAGGAGGAGGAGGAGGAGGAGAGGGGTGGCGGCTGTGAGGGGGTCGGCTCCGGCCAAGGGCGGCGGAGGTCGCGGGCGACTCCGGCGAAGGAGCTCGCCACCGGCGGGGGGGGGGGGGGTAGCCGGCGGCTAGGGTCAGGGGATGGGTTTTGATTTTTTTATTATTATTTCTTTTTCTTTTCTTTTATAGAAAAAATATATTAATATTTTAAGAAAATATCTAAAGATATTTACAAGATATTTTTGGGATATTTTCGGGATATTTCCGGGATCTTTTCGGGTGGGTCCTGCGTCCAAATGGACGGTGCAGGTTCACCGGCCAATGAGGGGGTGACACTTCGCACTAAAATTTGCAGGAAAGTCCCTGTAGTTTCATAAATTGCAGAATTGTCCTATTTTTGAGAAATTGCGCAATTACGAAATTGTCTGGGAAAACACCCGATTCCCGAAAATGCTAAAATTCACAGAATTGAAGAAAAAAGCTGTGTGAGGGTCCCGAGGGGGTGGGGGTGAGTCTGGGCAGGAACTGGGTCTGGTTTTGGGGTGATACGGGCCATTGTATTTAATTAATTAATAAATACTGCGCACGGTGTTCTCTAATTATTTAGAGGCAGGTAGGGTCATAATTTTTCTACGGTGTCAATACACTAAATGTAATATACTTAGTGTAGAAATTTAACGTATTTTTGTTTGGGCAAAACAGTTGCATGTTGGGCCTCAAATCCCTATGGGTACAGAGATGGGTAAAGAGCAGGAAATTAATTAGGAAATAAATACGTACGTTTGTAACGATATTTGTGCGACTAAAACTAAGCACAAAACAAAGTATCTGGGAGTTACACAAACTTCAGAAAAATAGTCTAACATGTCTAGGACAGGTATGTGAACTTTGTTCGGGGATAATAGTCAAGGTAAAGCTCCAAATAATTCGGTGATGGACAGGTGCACATGTCAACAGGATATGTAAGCAAAATAAATTAAAATATTGCCATAATTCCTAAATTGATAAAATAATCCTAAAATACTGAAATCTGGTCGAGGGGGTTTACAACTGCACTTAAATTCCGAGATTGAAAATAGTGGAAGAGGTATTGATCGGTTGTTCGTGGCAATGCAGGTGAACGAGCAGTAGGCGACGCACGAGAGGAGTCCTGAAGCATCTCTTTCCTTTCCTCCATCCAACCAACTTGTGAGTGGCTTATATTCGATTCAGTTGACCCTTCACATCTAAAAATCTTGGATTCTTGCTTGTCCCGATCAAACGATACCAAGCAATAACTAAAAGATGTCAAGATAAAAATGAATAGACTTGGATAACTTCATGTTTGTCATTCAACTCGTGAACGGTTACCTTATTGCATGCTAGTTCGTTTATAATGTTCATCATATGCTCCAATTTTAGTTAGAATGCATACTTCTTCTATAAAGTATGCTATGTATAGAACATGTCTTGCTATGCGACAAACTGATCAGGGTGACTATGCAAAAGATAAATCATGCCATGCAACTTGTTATGTACTCGTGTTGCCTTAAACTCCCCCGCCTGATAACTTAGTAGACTTTGGTTGATCACGGACAACTTGTGCACAAGGTAAATAGTTCCTGCGGACGGTCGCTGGGGCACTGGAGCTGATCCGATCCGGACGGAACTTCATATTAGTCTCTCGAGCGGACGGGTTGGCATGATTCGCCTCGAGATCCTAGCGTTGCATATCACTCTCGCCCAAGACTAAAACTCGTACATTGTGGCATCATGCCAGTGATCCCCACGTATATTTAAATATGTGCAAAGCTAACTTATGTCTTTGTGGCAGGGAAAGACATGGTAAGTATGTGCAGGTGGTTCAGACGGGCAGGTAAATGTCACCGAACGGTGGCAAGTTCATTTCAATAGTTATATATATGTTGCTTGCTTGTAAAATAAACTAAGGCAAGATAGAAAGACCACAAAGATATGCATGCTTCATATAAACAACGTGTTGATTGGTATAGTTGGGTTAGTTCGCCTTCACCAGTATATTTTGATGTACTGACCCTCGTTGAAACATGTTTCCCGCACTAAGGAGATCCGAGCGAGGAGCATAAGTCGATTCCCGATTCCAGTCCAGCTGTAGGCACGTCCTGATCGTGCCATCCTTGAAGCATTTTGAAGACAAGAGCTAGCAACCAAAACTCAATGCAGGTCAGAGGGAAAGCCATCATCCCGCCTGGAGGTCCCTTATTTTGAAATTTTAGTAAAGTATGTAATGTACAGGACAACTATCTCATTTTGTGTCAACTTTTGTAAGCCCGTGCGACAACCTTCTGACTCAGTTCAAGAGTTTATAAATAGATGTTCATTATGAATAAGAAGAACTTTTTCATGTTTCAACTTGTGTTTCAATTTATCTGCGTACTCTGAATATGTGCTCGCTATGCAAAAATACCTTAGCCTTGTGCGGTGCGCAACCTAGGCCCGCACGACGTCACGCCCGGGGGACGACTATCGATTCCACGAAAATCGGGGCGTGACACAAGATAGTTATTTCCATTAACTTCTAGGGCAGAGAATTCCAACTTGGTAAGGTTTAACATCTGGGAATTTTTTTCTATTCTATAAATCAGATTTTAAAGTTATTTAGACAAAGGACTTCAAGTCTATGATAGTTTGTAGGAAAACTAGACATCAACTTTCTTATTTGAAATTCTAAAATATTATCAATAAATAAGTGATTTTTAATTCTGCCTTTCGGGGGCCAGCAACCCGCTACGACCTGCAAAATTAAATCGCAGACGGCTGGTTCCCCCAGGCATGCAGCGAAACACCTGTCATACATGCCCCATTTGGGTGGTACAAAGAGAAAACAAATAGCATGGTGCTGATAATGTGTTAATGGAAGAGAGGAGAAGAAGAATCTAGCTGAATGAATACTCTGGACTTTCTCTTGATAATGTATATATAGAGAAGAAAAGAAGGAATAGATAGAGGTGGTTGTAGATAGGGATACGGGCATCCATAATTGATTTTATCCCAAATCACAACATGATGCTATTAAAACTTGTAATGAGATTTTCTCCACGTTAACATATTGCTATTTGAAATTATGATTGTATACTATAATGTATGCATATGAATGTTTATATTTGCAAAAGTAATATGTATTAGTGGGTACTCATTGTAGAAGTATGTATTAGTGGTTACTCATTGTAGAAGTATTATTGTATATAAAACAAACCTTAATGGTTGTTCTTTTATTGTTGTTCGAAGCCCTCTCATTTTCATGCTGATAAATTCTTATTACATTTGGTTCATTGTGCGCCCACATAGCAGGCAAAGAGTGAGGATAACTGATCCTATCAAATAAGTGTCGTCCGACGTAATGTTGGTATATCCTTCTTCACCTGAATTCTTTTTAGAGATAATCTACCAAATTATGATTTATTTTCATGTGGTAATGGATATAGACAAAAATTATATTCATAATTCAGCTAAAATTATTTCCCTTAGCCACCTAGACTAAGTAAATATTTTTTTATAAGGCAAATTTACCCTACACATATAAATTGAGATGTTAAGTAGTGTATGACTGTATGATTGACATTGTTATCACGTATTGTCACTTGATTAGCTTCTCTTAACAATGAGATGTTGGAGTCTCCTTCCAACTATAATCCTATAATTAAGTTTATAGTTTCATGGCGTGGCAAAATGTTATCCTTTTGTAGGGAAGTACACAAACTACGTCTTGAATATTAATGTCAATATAATTCGTATGACTATACTTCTTGGAATAAAACTCATACATTCTATTCTTACTTCCCAAATTATGTTAGATATCACACTAGTTTGAAATATTGTACTTTGAACAATACTACAAAACACACGGAGGAGTTTAGGTAGGCTATATTATGATTTAGACTTTTTTTTGTTCCCTAAAAAGAGATTAATGAGTTTTACTATTTTAAATTTTAGTTTAATTGTTTGGCCGCTCATTCAAAACATAATTTTTCAACGATACCAGCAACAGACTAGTGGGGTAGCCAAAATTTTTGCCTAAGGAGCACGATGTTTACTATTAAAAAAATAATAAGCTACAATAAACATATTTTTATTCTAAAAAATATCATATATTAATACCAAATCTCATAACAATTACAATCACTGAATAACCTTTTTTTCTTTGACAAAAAAAAAATCTTCGAGAATTCATATTCTGAAAATATTGGATGATATTTTCATCGCCAATGACATCCATCCAATACATCTCTTTGAGTATATCTTACAAAATAATCATTCATTATCTCGTATACCAATTAGTTACATAATGAAGTCTTGATAACTTTTATTACAAAAAAGACTCTCTCTACAATCACGATTGCAACGTGTAATAACAATGTCAACTTTAAGAGCAAATACACCAATGGATATACACGATGCTTCTTTAACTGAACTATCTTTCTAGCAAGTCCACTAACCTCCGCAACCTCAAAAAATAGGTCATTATAGTGCACATCCAAAATATAATTTTCAAGTTGACTATCAAGGTGCATTAACTCAATGTTAGAGAAATCTAATTCCTAAAATTCAACAAAGCAAATCAATCTTTCCTTGTCATAAGTGAAGAATAAATATGGATTAATACAATCCATACACATATTTGCCTCATTAAAAGGACTGTTCAACTCTTGAAGTTGCAAATCAATCACTTCATAAAACAATTCAAAACGATAATGATGAGTATTTGTTTTTCCTCCAAAGTTGAGAGGAGATCTTTCATGTTGTACAAATAATTTGTCCATATGTGGGATTAAGTTCTTATGCTTAACACAAAATGAAGAAACATCTTCCAACAATCATTTTCATCCATTATCTCTTATGTTTTGCAAGTGTTTCTTGGTTATTCTCACAAGAGTCATGATATTTACTATATCTTGTTCTTTTCTTTGTAAAGCTTGTGTAAATTATTTGCAATTTTCAAGATATTCGTCATCAAATGTAAATGATAAGCTTGATTGCGATCATAGGTAGTGAGAACTGGTAAGATTGCAATTAGTAGTATAACTTTGCATTCATTAAATAAGTTAACATTTAATAAATAGTGTTAGCAACCTAACTTGTCTTTTGGAGGTGTTGCAATGATGGAAGTTAATAATAAAAATTAAAGAATTCATTTAAAAAATTAAGATAATTAGTAATAACAACTAGTTCATATTAATAAATCATTCTGCTTAACTAACTAACTATTATAATTATTTAATAATACTAACTAGATATATTAATTTACTAATTAAGTATTGTAATTATATTTAACTAAGTATTAATTAATTGTTAATTACAATTTAATTGTTATTTATATTATTACGTAATAATAATTTTATGTTGGGCTTGGCCTTAAAGTAGTCCATGAAAGTTTTTTTAAGGAAAAAAAAACACGGATTATTTTGTGTAAGGGTATCAGGGTTATGACATTATTAGACTTTATATACTGGATTTGTCCGTTGATGGAATTGAACACTCGAAATTTTTTAGTATTACATTTTAGTGACGAATATCCGTCATTAAAAGACTCATTTCGTCACTGAAAGTCCAATTTCGTCACTAAAAATTTTCAAATACCTAAACCCATCAAAGGACAAATTCAGTACCAAAAATCTAATTAGATCATAAAACTGATACCCTTATACAAAATAATCCAAAAAACACCCAAGATTGCCTAACATAATATCAGGCTTGGGCCTTAAAGCAGCCCATGAAAGCTTGTTGGGCATTATTTATAAGACGCCATCTCAATACTCGATCTCTACCGTCCATATTCAGAACAAGCTCCCGATCGAACGCTCTCCACGAAAAATATAAATCCAGCGCCAGCATCCTCACAGAAAAAACCCTAGCGGCGCTGCGACTAACTCTCCTATCGCAAAGGTATCGCACTCCTCCTCCCCTATTTCTAGGGTTAGGGTTTCATTGGGTTTCTTTGATCTGTGGTATAAAGATATACTCTTAGGGAGATTGATCCATATTCTCATGCTCTCGTATTCTTCGTTCAAAATTGATATTGGCATCGATTGAAGTAGCCGAGCTTTGCCGAACTATATACAAAAGGAGCAACAAGTAATCAGGAGTGGTGATAGTTGCCACATAGTTAAGGAATTTGTTGATCAAGGGAAAAAAAATGAGTTTTTTTCTTTGTTTGTGCGATGAAATATTAAGCGTCTTTGTAATGTAGAGGAAGACATCGTTTATTTTTCCAGGGTTTTAGATATTTTTTGGAACGGAAATTGCAACCCTGAATGAACGATTGAACTCGTCGGAGAAGTAGAAGTCGAGAGAGAAGAAAAATAAAGTAAAAGAAAAATATAAAATAAAAATGACTTTTCTTGTGTACAATGGCTGTGGAGCGTTCGAATCGGGTTTATGTAAACCTCAAATCCAATAAGGAAAATATTTTTGGGTTATTTAGAGCATCGACCATAGAGATATTCCAAACACATTTCAAATTATTAAAAATTGTACAAATTATTATTTTTGTAGTGTCTTCTTGATATTGACTTAGAATGGTACACTCCAAACAAATACTCCAAATTAACCTCATCGCTCATTTTCTTCTTTACTTTTCTTTCCTGCTTGGTAAGATTTTTTTTTCCTCTTTTTTATTTGTTTTTTATGTTTGTTAAAGATGGTTCATTGTGGTGGGTCCAGGAATTAATATAAAGGGAGCTAGATCACGCTTCAAATCTGGAATATCTTTTGGCTTTGTAGCAATTTTTAAGTATGGACAAGTGTCCATTGCGGCCTTCAAGTGAAGTCTATATACTTATTCATAGATTAAATTACCTATATAAATATGGATACAAGAATTTATATAAAAAATGAATATACTCATACATAGTATTGGATATATATATATATATATATATATATAAGTGAAACTGATAAAACATATAGGATTAAATATTCATATGGGCCTAAAATTGTTCAAAAAATCTAACTTCAATTTTAGATCAATAGACAACAGCACATCTATCACTTCATACAATTTGCTACAAAATAAATAAAGAAATTAATCAAATTCTAAATTCTAAACAAAATAATGCATAAAAAGGATATAAAAAATTTTGAGCTGATCGATCGACTCTTCGGCGTACTCGTCTGTTTTCGCCGGCGTGCTCCGGACATGGCGTTCTTTCCTTTCGTAGACCGTAGGGTTAGCATTTATCAAAGAATCCATCTTTCTTCTTCTAACTGCTCAAAAAGTTCCAAAGCGAATCTTCCCCGAACTCTTCTATTTCCTACGAAAATTAAAAGGAAACTAAAAAAAAATCAAAGTTTATATGAATTGAAACCCTAACCCTAAAATATTTGATTTTGAATTGAGAAATTGATCAGAATTGCTCCGGAACAAACCCTAGAAAGAAGAGGACTGAAATTTAGTACCTGCTGAATGAACGATTGAACTCGTCGGAGAAGTAGAAGTCGAGAGAGAGAAGAAAAATAAAGTAAAAATAAAAAATAAAATAAAACCCGACTTTTCTTGTGTACAATGGCGGTGGAGCGTTCGGATCGGGTTTATGTAAACCCCAAACCCAATAAGGAAAATATTTTTGGGTTCTTTAGAGCATATCCACCATGGAGATATTCCAAACACATTTCAAATTATTAAAAATTGTACAAATTATTATTTTTGTAGTGTCTTCTTGATATTGACACAGAATGGTACACTCCAAACAAATACTCCAAATTAACCTCATCGCTCATTTTGTTTCTTTACTTTTCTTTCCTGCTTGGTAAGATTTTTTTTCTCTTTTTTATTTGTTTTTCATGTTTGGTAAAGATAGTTCATTGTGGTGGGTCCAGGAATTAATGTAGAGGGAGCTAGACCACGCTTCAAATCTGGAATATCTTTTGGTTTTCTAGCAATTTTTAAGTATGGACAAGTGTCCATTGCGGCATTCAAGTGCTACAAAATTTAACTAAAGTCATAATATAACAATTTAAACATCTCCCACTGTGGATGTTCTTTGAATTGTATATACTTATTCATAGATTAAATTACCTATATAAATATGGATACAAGAATTTATATAATAAATGAATATACTCATACATAGTATTGGGTATATATATATATATATATATATATATATATATATATATATATATATATAAGTGAAACCGATAAAACATATAGGATTAAATATTCATAAGGGTCTGAAATTGTTAAAAAAATCTAACTTCAATTTTAGATTATGAAGTGATAGATGCCGTGTTGTTGTCTATTGATCTAAAATTGAAGTTAGATTTGTTGAACAATTTCAGGCCCCTATGAATATTTAATCCTATATGTTTTATCAGTTTCACTTATATATATATTTGTACAATTTAGAATTTTTTGTCAGTTTATCAGTTTTTTGTCCGTTTCACTTTTTTGAACAATGGATACTTGTCCATACTTTTTTGTCAGTTTATCAATTTAGATTATGAAGTGATAGATGTCGCAATGGACACTTGTCCATACTTAAAAATTGCTAGAAAGCCAAAAGATATTCCAGATTTGAAGCGTGGTCTAGCTCCCTCTATATTAATTTCTGGACCCACCACAATGACCCATCTTTAACAAACATAAAAAAACAAATAAAAAAGAGGAAAAAAAGCTTACCAAGCAGGAAAGAAAAGTAAAGAAAAAAATGAGCGAGGGGATAATTTGGAGTATTTGTTTGGAGTGTACCATTCTGTGTCAATATCAAGAAGACACTACAAAAATAATAATTTGTACAATTTTTAATAATTTGAAGTATGTGTTTGGAATATCTCCATGGTGGATGCTCTAAAGAACCCAAAAATATTTTTCTTATTGGGTTTGGGGTTTACATAAACCCGATCCGAACGCTCCACCGCCATTGTACACAAGAAAAGTCGGGGTTTTATTTTATATTTTTTTACTTTATTTTTCTTCTCTCTCGACTTCTACTTCTCCGACGAGTTCAATCGTTCATTCAGCAGGTACTAAATTTCAGTTCTCTTCTCTCTAGGGTTTGTTCCGGAGCAATTCTGATCAATTTCTCAATTCAAAATCAAATCTTTTAGGGTTAGGGTTTCAATTCATATAAACTTTGATTTTTTTTTAGTTTCCTTTTAATTTTCGTAGGAAATAGAAGAGTTCGAGGAAGATTCGCTTTGGAACTTTTTGAGCAGTTAGAAGAAGAAGAAGAAAGATTGATTTTTTGATAAATGCTAACCCTACGGTCTACGAAAGGAAAGAACGCCGTGTCCGGAGCACGCCGGCGAACACGGACGAGTATGCCGAAGAGCCGATCGATCAGCTCGAAATTTTTGATATCCTTTGTATGCATTATTTTTGTTTATAATTTAGAATTTGATTATTTTTTTAATTTATTTTGTAGCAAATTGTATGAAGTGATAGATGCCGTGATGTTGTCTATTTATCTAAAATTGAAGTTAGATTTTTTGAACAATTTCAGGCCCTTATGAATATTCAATCCTATATGTTTTATCAGTTTCACTTATATATATATATATATATATATATATTACCCAATACTATGTATGAGTATATTCATTTTTTATATAAATTCTTGTATCCATATTTATATAGCTAATTTAATCTATGAATAAGTATATTCACTTCAAAGAACATCCACAGTGGGAGATGTTTAAATTGCTATATTTTGACTTCAATTAAATTTTGTAGCACTTGAAGGCCATAATGGACACTTGTCCATACTTAAAATTGCTAGAAAGCCAAAAGATATTCCAGATTTGAAGCGTAGTCTAGCTCCCTCTACATTAATTCCTGGATCCACCACAAAGAACCATCTTTACCAAACATAAAAAACAAATAAAAAAGAGGAAAAAAAATCTTACCAAGCAGGAAAGAAAAGTAAAGAAAAAAAAATGAGCGATGAGGTTAATTTAGAGTATTTGTTTGGAGTGTACCATTCTGTGTCAATATCAAGAAGACACTACAAAAATAATAATTTGTACAATTTTTAATAATTTGAAGTATTGTTTGGAATATCTCCATGGTGGATGCTCTAAAGAACCCAAAAATATTTTTCTTATTGGGTTTGGGGTTTACATAAACCCGATCCGAACGCTCCACAGCCATTGTACACAAGAAAAGTCGGTTTTATTTTATATATATATTTTTCTTTATTTTTTTTCTCTCTCTCGACTTCTACTTCTCCGACGAGCTAAATTGCAGTCATCTTCTTTCTAGGGTTTGTTCCGGAGCAATTCTGATCAATTTCTCAATTCAAAATCAAATTTTTAGGGTTAGGGTTTCAATTCATATAAACTTTGATTTTTTTAGTTTCCTTTTAATTTTCGTAGAAGATTCACTTTGGAACTTTTTGAGCAGTTAGAAGAAGAAGAAGAAGAAAGATGGGTTCTTTGATAAATGCTAACCCTACGGTCTACGAAAGGAAAGAACGTCGTGTCCGGAGCACGCCGGCGAACACGGACGAGTACGCCGAAGAGCCGATCGATCAGCTCGAAATTTTTGATATCCTTTTTATACATTATTTTTGTTTAGAATTTAGAATTTGATTATTTTCTTTATTTATTTTGTAGCAAATTGTATGAAGTGATAGATGCCGTGCTGTTGTCTATTGATCTAAAATTGAAGTTAGATTTTTTGAACAATTTTAGGCCCTTGTTTGGGGATTTTAGGCCCTTATTTGGGAAAATAGTTTGATGGTTCTGCTTGAGTTAGGCCTCCGTACTTCCGAATAACTTAACGATAGTGCGTTTGGAAGTGTTTTTTTTTTTGGAGTTAGACGAAACTCCATTCCTAAGTCTGGACTACCATCAGAACCGGAGATAGCAAACTCCAAGCTTACTAGAATTTGTTGAAACTCAAATGCTTCCTGCAAAACCTCCCAAACGCCCCCCTAAACCCTGGTTTATAACTCGAAACTCCAAAATAAGCCTAACTCGGTTTTAGCAAACCATGACACCCTTCAAAGTGGAGGTAGAGAAACTCTAATATATATATATTTTTTTTTGGTCAAGTTACATTTTGAACTCCATTAGGTCATCTGTATCTAGCACCCAATGTTCCATAACTTAAATATAACTCCATCTTTCTCTATGGAGTTTTTTTTTTTTTTTTTTAATCTTTTTCTAAACCCCATTTTCAGAACTCTAAACTCCACGATAAATTCGTTTTAGTAAAATTTGTCCCTAACATTGGCCTTACGCTACCACGGAAACTATGTTGCTCAGTACTAATACAACATGACACGAAATGGACATGATGGCACGGACACAACAACAGTATTGATGTTTCCTAATGTATTTTTGGAGTGTGTGTGGTGTTAACTATGTATCCAATACGGATGTAGACTTCCTAGCCTGGAAACTAATAAGATTTAGCCAGGTTGCATTGACACGGATACAATTTTAGGTATGAACATGAAACAAATTCAAAATACAACATTTAAAAAAATGGTATACCGATACAAAATGGATACGGTTATATATACACATGAATACGTATCTCTGTATAGTTTCTATATGTATGCATGTTTTGACTAGGCGAAGTTTTATAAAGTTATATAATTGACCCTCTTCATAAGAAATCTGACTTTCTATTACTCAACTAAGTTTCACGATCACGTGCTGCAAAATCACTTTCAGCAATTTTGGCACTCATTTGGAACCTCGACATTTATAGGTCATATTCAACATGAATATGAAGAATGTATCATTTTTGACAGGGACACATTCTTCCATAGGAGTATTCGTGCAACATAGAGGATCTGATTTCTACCATGGGTAAATGATTTTGAAAATGTGAATTTATGGGGTAAGGATAAAATTCTTCGGAAGTTTATTTGTTGGAGCTAAGTTTTAAATTGATTTTATGGGTAGAAAGTGAAATTTGCATTTTCAAAATCCCAATTGTAGTTTCGGTCAGATGAAATATTTGTTTCCTTAATATTTCTTAAAGCATGTTAGAGATATAAAGGACCCAGAACACCCATATTCATTGGAAGAACTGAAGGTTGTTACAGAAGATTCGATTGAAGTCAATGACAAGCAAAGTTGTGTTAGGTGAACAAGATAGTATAATATTTCATATTGATATTTATTTTATTTTTACTCCTGGTTGGGGATTAAGGGAAGATTGGCATTTGATTTCAGGGTCACATTTACTCCTACGGTTGAGCATTGCAGTATGGCTACTGTTATTGGACTTTGCTTACGAGTGAAGCTTATGCGAAGTCTACCTTCTCGCTACAAGGTATGCTACTTTTACTACCCATATTGACGAAGTTATTCTGTTCAGCTAGTAGATCACTTATTTTATGTACTACACAATAGGAACCAAGTTTTTGTACATCATGGATAATTATAGTTGTTTCTTTTGTACGCACATCTGGTTGGTGGTGTTGTCCGATTAGAGCAACTAATCTCTTTCTGCTTAATGCCTTCTGGACTCTGGGGTACATGTGCTGGGAGAACCTATATGCTTTGGGATTTAGGTCTTGGTAACTTCCACACTTGCATGCTATTAGTGACATTAACTTATTTGGTTGCTATTCTTAAGTTTCTTTATCAATGTCACTTAGGTAATTAAGTTTAGCACACGTCAATAGATTACGAATAGGGCTAATGATTGGTGTAATGTACGTTTTCTTCATTTACTTGGGGTAGGATTTGAAACTATTGCCATGTTGCTTGGATGTGTGACATGTGTCTTACTCATGGTGTGATGTTCTACTTTACCCTTACGAAGTATGATTTTTGACAGGATGGGATTATTTTGTTCACATTCTCTTGAATAAACTTAAGCTCACACTAGTGTGTATACATCTGCAAGCCTCTCATCTTTCATGCCCAAGTAATATACAGTATACGAGTGTTGGAATCTAGGAAGCATGGGCACTCCAAAATTTATGCCGTATCCATGTTGTCTGTGTTGGACACAGAATGGACAATCCAAAATAAACTACGACACATTGTCTGAACTCTATATTTTTGTATTCCCGTCCTTGCAAAATAACTTTGGAAAATTAGTGTTGTTACTCTAGCGTGTCTACACTTGGGCTCTCTTTGTACTCCTATATTCCCTCGTTAGATAAGAACTAAAGAGGGAAGCTCATCTCAATACTCACTCCACTTCAATGAAGTATTCTATTTGGCTTGAATATCTCTACCTTAAGATGGTTTCAGAGCATGGTTTATCGTGGACCTTGCTTTCTTTGACCAAAATAAATTCTTAGGGAAAACCCTAACATATTTTCCCTAAGGGCCTGCTTGGCAATTGTGGGAGTAGCGGTTATGAGGTGTTTTTAGAGTACCGGTTATGAACGGTTATGAGGAGTCCGGTTTTGAGTGGTTTTAAGTAGCGACTTTTAAGCTAATCCAATCCATGCTTGAAAACGAGCACTTCTCAAAGTTTTTTACGAGAATAAATGAAATAAAATAATAAAATCCCTCAAAACCCACCGATTTGTGGTGTTTATAAAGCCATCCAAAATTTCATTACACCGGTTTTGAGGGAGTTTTGAGCCGACCAAAACCAGTGCCTTAAAAAAATTACCAACCAGAGGTTTTCATAAACGGTCGGTTCAAAAATACCCCAAAACCGGTGAAAACACCGTTACCGAGCAGACCCTAAATGATAGCCTTAACCCATCATCTTCGCTACAGCCCTGAGCCATCTTCCCTACCAAACCCCAAACCCAAAAAATCATATTCTCCATCCCTTACAAACCTAACCCTAGGCTAACAACCATAGTAAAAAAAAACCCGTCTTCTCCATCTTTCAAAATCCCTAAGCCTAACCGCCCTTCCTCCTCAGAAGCATTGAAAATTCATGCATAGCTTCAGGCCATGACCGATGTGATGGATGCTCTCATATAACATGCTACATTGGACCTGGTTTCTGATCCCATGGCACTGACATAGTTGTTTGTCACAGTGTATTTGCTCTCAAATACCTTCCGAACGGGTCCATTGGTTGTTATAAGGCCTAGTTACTTGCAAATGGGTTCTCTCAGACTTGTGAAGACGACTATTTTGAGACCTTTCCTCCTCAGGCTTGTCAAACTATAATCTCTTATCACCTGCGAACAAATATTGCCCTATATTTTAGCTTCGTGTCAAGAATGCTTTCCTCTACAATGACTTTACTGAGAGAGTCCTATATGGAGCAACCTTTTATATTTGTTGCTTTGGGGGAGAATCAAGTATGCAAGCTGAAGAAGACCATTTTTGGTATCCTATGTTGCATGCGATACTAACATGATACATATTTTATGATACAAACTTAAAAAATATTAGAATATATCTACACCACGAATTGAGTATTATATACATATGCGTGTGTGTTCATTGCTGGAAAATTAACTTGGAATTGTTTAACTAGAAACATAACAAAGGGCAAGATAACACCAACTCCAAGTCTTCATCTGCCCCACCACCAACTCCAATAAGGTAGTTAGCTTCCACCAACCACTAACCCGCTGTGTCAATTAAGTCAATGAAGTCCTTCCTTCCCTTTCTCTTCTCTGGTTTCCATTTTTTTGAGATGGAGGTATGGATGCGTTGTGGACGACAGCTTGCTCGACCGATAGTAGGGATGACCACAATTGGTAAGCTCTTCCCTACCTCTCTCTCAGAAAGTTCTATTTGTTGTTTTAATTTTTTGGTCTGTTCGAGAGAACCTATATAGGGTCTAAATTTGGCAAAATTTGGGAAGGCTTCTATACTGACCGTGTCCATCCCTTGTCAAGGCCAAATTCGGTTGTTGTGTCCATATGTGGTACATACTAGACACAGACACCATATTGACATATTCGTGAAACATAGACGATCTCAAAGAGACTTGTCGTGCTTGGTTTGATAAATTTGGCCAAGTGGCTTAAGGAGTTGTATTTTATTGTAGTTATGCATATCACTCCGTCTTTGTCAAAAATACCTGAGTCAGGAATTGCTATCTAGATAGTCTATGTTGATGAGATCCTTCATCTGACAGTGATGCCAATAGAATCAATTAGATCAAGGAATACCTCAAGAAGCATTTCGATACTAGATATTTGGGACCACCTCACTATTTCTTAGTCATTGAGATCATTGACAACAAACAAGGAGTTGTTCATCCGAGAGGAAATATGTCATGAACTTGCTACAAAAATAGGGTTACTTGATGTGCCAAACCTGTTGACACCCTTATGGACCATAATCCCATTGGCAATGATGAGCATGTCAAAGATATATGAGATTGGTATGTAAGCTAATTTACCTTACCGTTGCTAGACCAATATTTCCAGACCAATATTTCCTTGCGTGCAGTCTGGTTAGTCGATTTATGGGAAATCATGAGCGGTGCCAGTTCGATGCAATATTAATAATGTTGGGTTGTGTGAAAGGATCTCCTAGAAAAGGTCTTTCGTACTGGCGCTGTGGACACTTCATTATCGAGTCTTACTTTGATGTTGAATGCTGGTTTGAAGACGAATATGGGATCCAGATTTTGTTGTGTTGGATCGGGAACTGAACCCGGAGAGGGGGAGAGGGGGGGGGGGGATAGGATTTGTGAACCATCTTTTGCTTTTTGTTAGAAATATTATGCAACATAATATAAAGCATATAAGCTACTGATAAACACTGAATTTTCAGTTGGTTCGTCCTTGTAGTTGTGAAAAGTGCACCTGAGGTACGTCTGGGACTCCCTTTCTATGCTCACGGCTCACAACACCTCTTAACAAGGCTCAAGCCCATCTGAAGCACGCCTCCATGTATTATATTTTATGTTATTTTTATTATGTTTTTTATTATTATTGGGTTTTGTGTGTGTTTAAGATCATCGTTGGATCTATCTTTTAATATTCCTTTCATTAGAAAAGGATGAGAACAAACAAAATAATCTAAAACTTCAATCCAAAGAATTAAGGATTTTTTTTTGGAAGTTCTTCCATCCTCATATATTTCACGAATCTCATATTCTCACTTACTATTGGTTCTGAAGCAACTCAATAAAATGTGTTTTCCTCTTCTTTTTTCTTCACTACCCCTTCCTCGGCTCTAGACTGATGCAATTTTCCTAGCAAACCTACTATAGAAAGGATCTAATCTAACCTTGGTCTTAGACCAAGAACAAGTTCCTGTAAAAGCTACAAAGTAAGATTGTTACAAGAGAGACAACATAAGACAAATGGGAAAAATGCAAAAGCAAAAAATACAAGAAGATGCCGGTGCAGTCTAAACACATATGGGTCAATAATGAAAGGAGATTGAAAAGAAATTATTGAACTTCCTATCTATACTTCTTCACCTGAATTTCTTCTTTTATGTTATCTATCAACCAGTGCTTTCGTTGAGCTGTTAGTGCAATCACTACAATGAGCGATATGGAAACAAGGTACGAGGTGTTCCCGAAATCCATTTGCCATATTTAGGACCTATGTTGTCATGGGCGACGCCTAGGCGCGTCTAGGCGGCCTAGGCGTCCAGGTTAGGGGGAGCTTGTCTCGACCAGGGAAGAAAAAGTTTCTTCCAGTCGACGGGCGCCTAGAGGCGACCCGGGGAATTCCAGAGGCGCGCCTAGCGCGCAGAGAACAAGTATCACTGAGTACATGCTTTACATCATATTATACACGTTCTTAAATCTTAATACATCATGATACGATATCATATCAGTCACAAGTATATAGTTTTTTGCAATATGTACATGTATACAAGATTCTGGGGTCACTGGACTTCTGTTGGAAGCCTGGAGTGTACTTTCTGCTGCTGCTTGGTTGCTGCAGGAAAAAGTCTGGACGGACGCCTAGGCAGCGCCTAGGCGAGGCGGACGGCTTGTTGCCTCGTCTTGCCTAGCGCTCAGTATAACATAGTTTAGGACACCCTTGCTTCTCATTCTTCTATATACCGATCTCCTATTAATTGAGTCATATTTTCACGCTCTTGAATAAAACTTTGCCCTAACTCTCGAAACTCAAGACCATATCTACAACCCTTCCTCCAATTTCACCCAACTCATCTCTCCTGTTTCGGCTTCCAAACAAATTGAAAAAAAATTCGTGGAATCCAAAACTTCTATTCCACCAATTGATCTGCTAATTACTACTACACAAATCCATCCACCAATTACTAAACAACCTGAACTGCTAGTTGTTACTGAAATAGTTTGGTCCACTGCCCTAAAATCTCCATTACTTACATAACCTTTCTTTGCTAAAAACATGCAAAACCAACCCCTTACCCTATTTGAAGTGCTTGGTCTTTGTTATAGTAGGGTAGACCAATATCGTATGGGCAATAGCTCGCAAATGCAATTCTAACTTTTTCGGAACTTGAGGGCAATGTCTATCTCGAAAGAAAAACTGTGATACATCATAAAAAGATTCTAATGAGATGCATATTTTTCATTTTTCACATTTGGTTTTGATCTCTCCTCTTAACCATCTTGCTTCTTGGATTTGTGAGGAACATGTTCTTGGTCTAAGAATAAGGGTAGACTAGATCCTTTGTTTTTAGGATTAGAAAAATTCTACCGTGATAGGTCCAACAAATACAAAGTGTATTTGGGTCCTCACTTTTTCTAGTGGATTTTAAGGGTCCTACGGATAGGGGATTGGCCGTAGACACTAGGACGAACCAATTGAAATTGTTGTGATTGTCTGCTGATTTACTTGTCGTATATTTTGCTGCAGAATTATCTTACAGGCAAATAACACATATTTTACAAACACTATTCACTCTCAACAGTTAGCTCTCGAACCAACACCGCTACGGGGGTGGATAGGGTTTGTGATTTTTTTTATTTTTCTCTTGAATTATTATGGAGTAGAATAAAAGAAAAAAACAAGCAATAAGCAAACACACCAAATGTGAAAATGGAAAAAATACAACAATCTCTGTGTAAAAAGTTAACTTCTCTTAATGATGTACTATGTTACTGGATAAGTGTGGGAGTTGAAGCAGAAGTGAGAATAAGTTTGTTACCTTCTCTTCGTCGATGATCGTAAGTACGTGGTTGTGGTCCAAGGTGGGTAACACCTACCTTTGGCTCGTCGTGCGTTGATGGTGATCATGAACAAGAAAGAGTGAGAAAGATGAACATTCTTGTAGTTTTTGGTGTTTGGATATTGACTGTCTATCTATTATGGGTCTCCAGTTTGTGAAGGATGTCGATGGATAACTGATACATCTTATAGGTCTCCTGTTTGTGTTGATGTCGATGGATAACCAATGGGTTTCACTTTCTTTGTTGTATATAAAAAGATAAAAATATCATGTGAGCCTTGCTGATGTTAGCGATACAGCAATCACATTGATGTCAGCTATGCCCAACTTTTTACCTGTGCCTTCTCCTATCACCTGTAATCTGATGCGGTCGAGAGCACTGACGACCCGCTTTAATTGAGCGTGATTGGGAACCGCTAAGCAGCCCAGGGAAGGCTCTGCCTGCTGTAGAACCTCCCCGACTTCTGCTGCATCTGCAAACCATGACCCTGCCGACCCATGATCTGCACTGGCGTTGCTGTGTAGCACGACCTGGCCTGTTTGCTTTGTCGGGCTGCTTTATTTTTTTAAATGTCTGTTGGAGTTGGACCTGTAAAAATAACCAACAAATTTAAATAGGAGTGTTAGAATAGTTAGTGTTGTTACTATAGTGTGTCCATGAGTTGAAACCAAGAATTATGGAGGTTTGAGTCTACCTTCAACTAAATTAAGAAGATGCAGTCAAGCAACAACCTCCAAATTCCCTTGGACTAGAGAAGAGTCCAAACTCTTAGGCCTCGTTTGGTCCAAGGAAAGGAAAGGAAATCAATTCCTTGCTCTTTCCTTTCTTTTGGGAAATTACAATTCCCATCGATTTTCCTTTGGAAATGTCAAGGAAATTGGGAGGGAAAGTGAATACTTAAAGGTGAGAAAGTGAATCCTTGGTTGGATGGAGGAAACCATCCTCCCCACCCCCCCCCCCCCCCCCCCCCCCCACCCCCCTCTTCAATTTCCTTTCCGTTGGGGATTACTTTCCTTTCCTCCCCAGTTCCTTTGGCACCCAAACATAGGGTGACTTTCCTTTCCCAACCCATTCCGCGAACCAAATGAGGCCTTAATGGAAGATGATAATACTTGTGAAGTCCTAAATACCGAGGTTTGCATCAAAATCAATTCAGACTCTTCTTATTAGTATATCAGTATTGACGGTTTCGGAAAGCCTAATAATAATAGTAATAATAGAGAAGTTTTCTGAAACATTTAGGCGTAGTGTCTCCCATTAGTTTGAATGATATTCAACATTGTTGATACATTGTACACAATTTTTTAGTTACTTGTTTTTATACAAATTACATCTGTAATAGGTAGATAGTTTTGGATGGAATAATTTTAGATGGATGAATGTTGTGAGTTTATAATTCAACAAATGGTAGTAGTTACAATGTTTTGATAATGAGCATGTCAGTCTTCGACACATCCAGATTATTTGTGCGGATAATGATGTTTTTTGTATTCCTCATTTTTTTTTGTTATCGTTGCAGTATCAAACAAGAAACAGAGCCTCAAATGTCGGTATCAGCCTATATTAGTGGAGGTCGGTCTTGGATCAGGACAACCCAAATGATGCGATAAGGTCGCTACGTATCGGTATCAACCGATATCCCGAACCTTGCTAAAAACTTAGAATCCTATTTCATACAAAAGTAACAAAGCTGTTATCCTTTTTTTTTGTGGTCGGACTGTTTGAATCATTTTCCATTTGGTTATGTTAAGGGCCATGTCATTTGAATACTAACAAAATCCATATTATGGAAACCAAAGCTCTCATTTTCTGTTAAGTAGCCGTTCGAGTAAGTCTTGAATGAGGCCCTATAAAGGTTGATGCAAATAAACGAATTTTTGCTCGACGTCTCCGAGCTATATATCCTCGTTTCTTCTTTAACACTTAAAGTCATGTTCGTCTAGGTCTATCTCTAGTCCTTGCGGCTCCATTCGTTAATATATTATCGCTTCTCCTTATAGGAGCATCCATGGTTCTGAACGGCGGTAGGTGGATGCGCAATTAGAGAGGGCCCGCCTACCGCCTAGGCACCGCCTAGACGGTTAATACATTTTGAAAATTTTTTATTATTTTACCACTTTTTCTGTGTGCATAATATGCATATTTTAAGGATATTTAGGCACAAATAAGTTGTAGAACAAAGATTTATGAAGTTTCAGACTTGTAAAAGTGAACCATAGGTCCATAATGTTTGCAAAACTGTTTTGCCAAAACATCTAGTCATATATTGTTTCGCCTAGGCACCCGCCTACGCCACCTCACCTTCGCCTACGTCGCCTCATCTCTGCCTACGTCTCTAAACCATCGTTGGTCGTCTACTCCACCGCCAACGGCAAAAGTGGTACGGAGAGCAACCTCCTAGCGCCTAGGCGGCCGTCTCAACCGCCGTTTAGTATACTAGGAGCATCTATTGGTCTTCATTGCACATGTCATTTTGTCCTCAATTGACGTCACCTCTAACTTTTCACATATACAACCATTTCCAATCATATCTTTTAATATTTTGTCACTCATCCATCTTAGCATTCTCGTTTCGGCTACACTTACTTTGTAGACATGTTCTTCTTTATTGTCCAACACTTTGATCTATAACCATGACTGGTCTTATAGCAATCTTATAAAAAAATTCTTTCGACTTCAGAGATATCTTGTGATCACAAACTACTCTGAAAGTACTTCTCTATTTCAACCACCCTGGTTTAATTATATGCTTGATATCCTTCTGAATCTCTCTATCATGATCTATCATGATGAATACTTGATCATAAACAGTGAAAACTATCACTCTTATGTATCTTTTGTCCATCTATATGGATTTTTTTTCTCATCTCTCTTTAACTTCAAGTTGAAATTATATTTCGTATACTCTATTTGCGTTCTACTAATTCTAAATTTCTTAGACCTCTACTCTTACCAACCAACACAATATCATCAACAAACAATCACAACACCATATAACCTCCTTCTTGATATGCCTAGTAATTTCATCCATATCTATAACAAAAAGATTTAAGGAGTTAGCACTTGTCGATGATGTAATCCAATGGTAATAGGGAATATTTTACTCTCTCTAATAGCTTACACGGTCGTCGTAACTCTATAATAATATTCTTAGTAGTCTTAATATAACTACTAGGAACTTGTTTGTTCTTCAAAAACCACCACATTATCCCCCCCCCCCCTAATTTTCTTAGTAACAAAAATCCTAAACTTCTGGTGTCAGAAACGTTGAATCCTTTACTTCCTTTTTCGCTTTATTATGGCCATATCCTGTATGACATGATACGGTTGCCTTCCTATGTATTCCAAAATTTGGTACATTAATTCATGTACCCAGGATATATTAGAGTATAGCTTCTTATATCATTGTCATTGAAAGCAGTAAGAAGATAATGATGTGAATAATACTCATTTGTGTACATGTTCTTCACATTTACTCTTATTTCTTACTAGGTTAATTACGTTCAAATGGATAATTTTTTTTATACATTTACTTTGTTGTTAAACCTTTTTTACTGTTTATTTCATGTATGTCTAATGTAACTACTGCTTTTTCATTCTTTTTCAATGTCTTCATTTTGTACTTGTAACTCACTGCTGAGTGCTGCCACCGCATTCCAATTATATATTCTCTGCACCAATGTAGTGAATCTTTGTTGGCACTTCATATGCAAGATATGATGATTTTCTTTCGATGGAAAAAGTAATTTGGATAGATGATATTTGTTTACGTCAAGAAGACTTACTTTTTATTGTAAGTACTTAAATTTAAAGTTTAAACTGGGAGCTGAATATGTGAACTCCCAAAAGCATGAGTATGATGGACTTCAGATTCAAGCAGTCCCTTCATAGGATTTGTGCTATTGGTAATTAAGAGATTTTTTTTTAATATAATTGGTTGTATGTTTGTTCGTTTGCATGTGCTGGTTGGTTTTAAGTCACATGAGAAAAGGAGTGAACCGGCGTATTTAGGCCAGAGGAACTTGAATGACTTGCTCGATGTCATGAGGAGGAACTAGAAAGTTTCTATAGAATTATTTCGTGTGTTACACTTGCTCAAGCGCAGCATGATTGGTTTGGACATGGTGACACTGACATGGTGCCTTTTAGGAGTGTCCCCTTGTTGTGTTGACACGAGTCAGACAGTCACAACACAGACATGGCACCGATTATGATCTTCTGCTTGCTAGATGGTAGCTGATGATGGTGTGTTTGAAAAGATACTACTTTGTGAAGAAAATGTTGATGCATTAATAATAGGACACTATATTGACATGCAAGGGCAATTAACTGCCCTCCGTCACTTTTTTTTATATCCTGACACTGATCATCCACTATTCTGAAAATAATATGCACTTTCAAACATAATTTTACATCTTATAATGCTGTTCAACCTAACATCTTCATCTCCTATTATAAGAAAATGAAAAAAAATGATGACTCGAAAAAAATGATGGCTCAGATCATTTTCTGTATATTTGTGTGCTTATTTCGGTTATCACACTTCTCTTTCTGATCTTTATTCTCACTCTTTGATCCTTTTTCTGAAGGTGGATATCAGAGTAGCACCTGGGACACACGCTACCGAAGCTGCTGGTATTGCTTCTTGTCCTTCATGTCACTTGTCAAGGCTATGCAAATTTTCTTGGTACATCTTCACCATCTTTTGTTCTATCGTTTTGACAGTGAACAAACAGTTGAATGATAAAGAACGTGTTGCGGCTGCACTGGAAAACCCAAACCTGGTTGAAATGGTTGATGAATGCTTAGCCCCCACCTTTGCTTGATGCACGTTTTGAGCGTCAGAATAGTTGCCCAGTTGATGATTGCTTCGTGGAGGCACGTATAGCTGTGGATTATGTTGGACGCTTAGCTCCGCTTCTATATATGTTTGATGAAAATTAAATTACCTCACAAATTTAATTTATCAATAGGAGGTACATTGTGTATTATCTGAGAGTCAAAATAAAAGATTTTCTCATGTTGTTGGAAGTAGTCTGTACATGACGATCTTTTTAGAGTAGTTGATTTTGAGATCAATGCCTTTTGTTATAAAGCTGATGGTTCCAAAACCTTCTGGTAATTGCTAATGTTGGAAAAATAACCCCAATGAGAGCATGGGATGTTCTTCTGGTGGTGAATAACTCTTGACGGATTATGTTTGGGTTGGTCGTGTAACCAAAACGAATGACGGGTTGGGAATTTATGAAGTAAGCTGCTACAAAGTTAGTGAAGGTTTCTCTTACTTGAATCAACAAACCGACATCTATAGGAATATAATGTCACTGATACATGTTAACGTTAGAAGTGACTAATTGCATCCTTTATTTAAGTAACTAGTGATGAGAAACTATGGAAGATTGTTCTGGATTTATTTTAAATTTAAGGAGAAATATTTTCTTGCTGCTTTTGACAACATTGTATTTCCAGAACGTTTCAGTTTATATTCTTACCTATTATCTGAATATACCAAGAGAGAGAAATCTAGCTTGTTCAAACTATTCAACAGAACTGGGACTATAGATAGTTGAAGCAGCCAATAGAAAATCGAAATAACTTGTTATAGTATGCGTGAAAGAGCTGAATTAGATATTTTCTTTTAATGCATATGTTGATAAAACACTTACCTAAGTTTCTATTTTTCTCAGTAATTGATAAATTGAGACTCAAATCTTATTTATGATGCGGCGACTGATCATGTTTACAGAAACTTCTTTCTAATATATTTACGCTTTTAACAAGTAACGAGGGCATTACAAGGAATACTGAACTCAAATTCAATCACTATCCAAATTTACATAAATAAAAAAACTTCCAAATTTCATCATTTACAAATAAATGATAACTAACATCCCTTCCTTCACAGCTACTCTTAATTACTTTCCAATTCTTCTGCAAATGGTTATCAGAGTCAAAAATAACTATCAAGTACAGAACTTTCATCTCCTTTATGGATGATCTTCTGTATAAATATTCTGCGCAAAATGAGCTCTCTGCAGTCTAACATCAGAATTCAGAATGTTGGTCGAGTCTGGATCTGATATAACTCAAGGGAACTTGAACTTGCCACCGATCCCCGAACTACCGTCTGGGGGATTGATAGCGACCCAGAGCAGCGATATCGTGATAGAGATTAGTCCTGCCCACACGAACACGATGGTCGGAGTCCTCCCCCTCCTTCCCATTAATTCCTTAGCGAAAGGATACAGATGTGCCAACACCCAGAAGCTGAAGAACACTCCACCCAGCAGTCAGCTCCACTGTGGCAGAACGCTATAGATCGTGCGGCTCAGCCCAACCCCGATGGCAATCAAGTTGACCATGATGATGGTGGGCGGAGGAATCATAAGTGACGTCCACTTCACGGTGTACAGGTCGGCAAACTCATCGTTTTCGTCATCACCACCCGACTTCGAGGTCAGAGTGAACGATATCTCGACCCCAGCAATAACTTTCAGTAACCCCTGCAGCACCGCAGCCAAATGAGCACTGGTCCCTCCAATGAGCCAGAACTGTTCGTTTCGCCACCACTCTTCGAGATCAATTCCTGACCACTTAATCTCGAGTATAGCCAACAAACAGAGTGTCAATGTGATGGTGAGTAGGTATGTGAGGAATGTCACGTTGAGCTGCTGCACGATGAACTGCCCAGAGATGAGGGAGAGCGCCGGGAGGAAACAGTAGACGATGAGGAAGATGGAAGTGAAGGGATAGATGGCCACATTGAGATATGCTAGCCTTTGAAGGATCTTCATCTTTGGGCTGGCAAGAAATGCGTTGTTTCTCGAGAAGAAGATCTCCACGGACCCTGTCGCCCACCTGAGGACCTGGTGGAGCCGATCTGTCAGGTTGATGGGGGCAATACCACGGAAGGCGTCACGTTTCGTCACACAATATACAGACTTCCATCCTCTGTTGTGCATACGATAACCTGTGACAACATCCTCAGTGACTGAACCGTAGATCCAGCCCACTCGGAGGCCCCATTCAGTCTTGTCCTCGTACCAGCACGAAATCACACTTGATGGCCTCTGCAACAGAGGCGTCAAGGAGGTCCCTGGGAATGGTCAAGGCACCTGGCGGGCGACCGTGCTTGACAGATGGGTGGTCAGCGAGTGGTCGGCCCTGATACTCCGCCACGGGAATCGAGTCGACAAGGAAACTTGAATTTCCAAACTTCTTAGGAAATGTAGGCAGATTCATCTCATCTTCTTCGGTGTCTCCCATCCGAAGCGCCCGGGACTCCTCTGAAGCTGCAGCAATCTTACGCCTTCTTCTGGGATAGCAGCAGCCACAACAGCCAGAGGGATGTTCCTTGATGTCACGCGGGGGATCAAACCCATAGAGAGCAATGCGGCGAAAGAGACACCAGTTCCCACGTAAACAGGGCCCTTGAGACCATCGAGAGCACGCATATTCACATCAAAGAAGACGGTGTTGTGATTGGCATACCGATCCGAGGGGTCGATGCCCTCGAATCGTTGAGGGAACTGAACATAGCAGAGGCGATCTCCACCGCGGTCCATCATGAAGCACATGCCCTCCCGGATGGCCTGGGAGTTGTAGACGTAGTGGTCACAGTCAAGATTGAGGATGAAGGGGCCATTGGACAGGATAGCGGAGGCACGGACGAGAGCATTCATGGCACCGGCCTTCTTGTTGTGGTCATAGCCTGGGCGCGAGCTTCTCGCGGGAAACATAGACCAGCATTGGCAAGCGGATGTCAACGTCTGTGAGATCAATGAGGCCCTTGTCATCCTCACTCGTGTTGCTCACGTTGGTCCCTAGGAGGGGCTCATCACTTGGTGGCTTCAACATAACCTGCAACAGTAATCTCTTCATGATCCAAAACCAGTATCTTCTGCGGAAGATTTGAATAAATATTTATGATAAAATTATAACTAATGAATTGGCGCCAAGTTTGTGGCTGTGCCAAAGAAAAGAATTTTGTATAATTCTGAATCTATATGCTTCTCACCATAATCTCACAAGTACATTTTTTATAGCTTCATAGCATAGTTTGCAGCATCGTCCGATATCGATCCGATTCGGCCGATACCGATACGGTTTGGCATGTCCCGATACGATATCGGCCGATATTGAACAATACCGATATTTGGGATCTCTTTTTCAGTCAATTCGGAAAGAAAAAAAAAAACCAATCAGCAAGGATGTAAAAGCTTAGTAAGGTTGTAAAAGAAGAAAACGTATATATCGCATGTAAATCAATCGGCAATGGTAACTAATATTTCATTTAATTTCAAAACTACTAAGAAATACTTAAAATTATAAAATATATTTTCTAAAATATTAATAATTTATTAATAATTATTTGCTTTCTGATACCAAAAAATTCGATACTCCGATCAAAAACTGTAAAACCCCTGACCCTAAAAACATTATTAATTGAGTTAAATAAGGAAAATAGACTTTTATTAGATTTATTTTCAGCACTTAAAGGATTTAAGGAGCCTTATAAAATTTTCTAAATTATTCCAAGAAGGAGATCTTCTGAAACAGTAGCTAGTTTAACCTATGTAATGTTAGATATATATAACTTATTAAAATAAGTTTCCCCAAACCATATCAAACCTACGCGTAAAATACACCCCACGCGTATAAACTAATCTCGCGTAAAATTCTACGCAAGCACTAAACAGTAGCAGTATTAACACCACGCGTAAAACAACCATCTCGTGTAAAGTCTGAACTCACGCGTAAAGTATAAATCGTGCGTAAAGCATTTTCACGCGTAAACCCTTCATCACTTCCCATTTTACCACGCGTAGAACAGTACACCCCGCGTATACACCAACTCGCGCGTAAAACATCAGCAGTAGCAAACCGACTTCCTTTCAACACGTGTAATCTTCTCATTCCACCACCCTCCACACGTGTGGGGATAAATATCAGCTGCGTTTATTTACTAAAAACCCCTCAACCGAAACCTAAACCAATGGCAGACCTACCAAAACCTAAACCAATAGAAAGAATGTAAGCAGCAGCAGTAATTCTTAATCCCTAAGTTTCCCCACCGCCTCATTAATCCTATATATAGTACAACAACTCCTAAACCCTAACTACTATTCTACTTTCACTAACCTAAACACTGTGAACGTGCACTACACAGAAGCTTGTTCAGGCAAGTATACCTTGCCAAAATTATACTGTTTTAATTATAACTTGTTGTATATATATTCCTGTTGCAAATTTTCATATAAACTGTCTGCGCTCGGAATTGCCCTGGGTACAGTCGACATATGTTAATATGTATCTGCCTTAGATGATAGTAGACTTACCAATAATTGCGAGGGTATTCTGATATCTTCCTAGACCCTGACACTGGTACAAGCATCAAGAAAGCAACTCATGTTGGGATGCGGGTTCGCGCACTCGATTAGCTACCGGTGCGTGGAGCCCACATCACGGTTTAGCACGTAGTCAGGAATATCTAGAAGGTTGTGACTTGGCATATAGCTACGTGGTATACACGTTGTGGATTTGGCTGGTATATCCGCATTGGGCGGGGAAGACAACTAGTAAGCGTACGGGACAACCAACTCCTTTATTGCAGATACCGCACTCTTCGGAGTGATACAGACGTATATATACTTGCAGATGCCACATCTATTTAGAGTGCTGGCCGTTATATATATATATATATATATATATATATATATATACCTCATTCTTCGGAATGATGGCCGTTACAGATACCACACTCCAAAGGATGCTGGCCGTTATACCTACACCTTCCCATACGTACCAAGGTTGTTTTTACCATTGCATACACATAGATGGTTAGCTCACCCTTTATTTATTTCATTTTATTTCAGTATTTATATATGACATGTATCTATTGTATCTTGTTATGTCCCACTGAGGACCTGGTTCCCTGCCAGATTTAGATGAGGCTTACTACCCCACGGTGTATGGACCCGGACATGAGACGAGATATGCGTCCGAGGAGGAGCTAGAGGAGCTGCCTTCCGAGTGCTTCTGATTTTGGGTAGCCACGTCCATAGATGGAGTCTCTCTCACTTTATATTCCAGTACTATTATTTTGTAGTGGGTTTATTCCCACCAGATATGTCGGGTTATATATTAAACTCTTTCCAGACTTAGCAGTTATATTCCAGTACTAGTTTCAGTATTCCTGATATATTGTGGATGAGATTAGATGTTACCTGTTACATGTTATGTTAGACTTGTTAGTATTTTAGGACAGCGTAGCACGTCTCTTTGGACCCAGCAAATTGGGTTTTCTTCAGTGACGTGTCAGCTGGCCAATGCCACGTGGCCTAGTTCCACATTATTTTGGGACGGGGGCGTGACATGGTTTTAGTGGTGGCCCATGCAGGTCTGGTATAAATTGTTTTGGTTACATAACTGTACCAAACAAGCCTGCGTATAGGAATAGAGAATAAGGATCTCATCCACACTTGATTAAAACCTCATTCTGCCTTTTTAACTATCCTAGGTTGGATAACACCAGTTTTACGCCAAGAACCAACTGACTGTCTTGATGGCGTAAAGAGCCAAAATATGGAGAAATTTTCAAACTTTACGCTACAACCCACGTTTTCATAAGTTTCCCAATCCTGCGTATAGCACGTATGCAAAACATGGAGGAAACTACCTTAGCATAAACCTGCTAGACAGTGTAGAGTAACCCCATTTAGGCGTAAAACCACAAGGTTGGTGATGTGAGCATATTAGTCATAGTTTTAAACTTCCCAATCCTGACAAAGGAAAATCTCATGCATTAAATGCAGAGATACACCTCGAGCCCTGAGTATGAAACAGTTTTACGTAACATCAGGGTTTTGACTTATCCTGAGCACTCATTTAGGACTTGAGCGTAGAGTTCATTTCAATAGACAGTGTTTCTTTGAGTGGTGTGTTAGATCGATTACTAAACGACAACCTAAGTCTCCGTGCAGAAACATCATCATAGCCACCCTCTCGATTATCGAGCGGTACTCTGTCAGATGTTAGAATCACTGGTTTATCTGACAAATTGTCCAAGGAAAACATAGGGTTCCTCATACAAACCTTACGCTGCTATATGATAGATTTTACGCAGGTAATCCTTGCGCGCACAGATTTGTAGGCGCATTCTTTTGGCAAACTTTACGCAGGAAAGCATAGCAGGATTTTACGCCGGACATCTTGAAACTCTGTGTTACGCAGATGATTTTAAAATCTCTCTGCTTTTACGCAGACAGATTTAACTCGACTCTCTGCTTTTACGCAGATAGACTCGACTCTCTGCTCTTATGCAGACAAACTCGACTCCCTGCTTTACGCAGAATATCAAGAACCTAGATTTTACGCAGATGACCTTGAAATCTTATTTTACGCCCAATCTTTGTTTTACGCCAGCAAACCTTGAACCCTGTTTTACGCTAACATCCTATTAAATACTAGCATCCTGTTTATTTCTTTTCCCATAACATGGACATGCCCAGTGAACACACCAATGAGGGGGTTGGCAAAGCAACAACCACCTCACCTGATATCCATAGAACTTCGACTACCCCGAGAGACCAGTCTCCAAGAAAGACACCGGGTTATCCACCATACTTCCACAATGGTCCTACCCAAGAAGCTACACTAGCTCAACAAGAAGGACAGACCTCCCGGGCACCAACACAGCAGGCAGATATGCCTTTACCTCCACCACCACCCTTTCCAGTCCTGATGCCTCAGCTAGAGGGACAACCACAAATATTCCAATTCCTCCAAGATATGATGCAGACACAATGGCATCAGACTGAGACCATGAGGCAGAGCCTGATGGCAGTTATAGAAAGGACCTCTACTCCAGCACCTACCCCTGTCCAACCAGCTGGTACTGTCCGAGGCTTTCGCCAGATGGGCCCAGGAACCTTCGCAGGCAACGAAACTCCAGAGGAGATATCAGATTGGATCTCCAATACGGAGATTGTACTAGAGGGCTCACAACTACATCCAGACCTTTGGATGACTGCGGTGAGGGCACAACTCAAAGGCAATGTCCATCACTGGTGGGATTCCATAGAACGCAGCATCGGCAAAAACCAGACCTGGGAACAATTCTTAGTATACTTCAATGCTAAGTATTTCCCGGCTACGGTCAGAAATGCACTATACTCCCAGTTCCTGCATCTGGTGCAGGGAAATATGACCGTAGATGCCTATGACGCAGAATTTAGTCGACTTAGTCGATTTGGTGCCATCTTGATACCCAATGACCTAGAGAAGGCTCAGAGATTCCGTCACAGCCTTACTCCCAAGCTGCGGAAATATACTACCACCCAGTCTAAGATCTCCTATGAGGAGGTTCTTTCAGAAGCAAGAACCCAGGAGGTCATTCAAAGAGAAGTAAGATGCTCCAGCACGACCATACCAGCCAAAATCCAGCTCAGAGCAGGAGGGCCAATCCATCGTCCAGGAATGCAGGCACAACAAAGAACAATGCCATATCAGCACAAGGAACTTCCGACTTGTAACTATTGTGGCAAAAATGGACATTTCGTCAGAGACTGCCGGAAGAAGAATGGACTGTGCATGATATGTGGAGCAAGTCAACACCTGGCCAGAGACTGCCCACAACGCAGAGAAGCAGCACCCCAGACCAGACAAGGGCCAAACCAGAGGATACTACCCCCGACAGGAGGTCAGCATCCACCAGCGACCGGAGGATTTCCGAGGGGACCACCCTTGGCCCCACAAGAGGCACAGTTCAATCACGCCAGACCAGAGGGCAGAGGCATGGACAGGCCTTTGCTTTAGCAGCAGTTGCGGAAGAACCTGAAGGAGAAGCTATCACAGGTACCATCTTAGTTGCATCAATACCTGCAACTGCATTATTTGATTCTGGCGCTACGCTATCATTTATATCTAGTAGTTTCGTAGCCATGCATAGAGTAGCCACTTTCCCCTTGTCTAAAAATTGGACGATTCTTACCGGAGGAGGCATCATACCAGTTACCAGCACTATAAAATCATGCTCCGTAGTCGTGTGTAGTAGAGAGATAAGAGCACGATTCTTAGTACTTCCGATACCGAACTTCGACGTTGTTTTAGGCATGGACTGGTTGAGCCAGTACAATGCTATACTAGACTGCCGAAGGGGTAGCGTTATTTTTAGACCACCAGATCACCCGGAGTTCGAGTACATGCGGGGCACCATTGAGCAAGGAATAGGCCAGACACCTAGAGCTTACATGGCTATGAAGACAGCTCTACCAGCTATTATTACAGAATTCGAGGATGTATTTCCCAAGGAGTTGCCAGGCCTACCACCTGATAGAGAAGTAGAGTTCATTATTGAGTTAGTACCTGGAGCAGCACCGGTATCTTCAAATGTGTATCGGTTGGCAAAGAAGGAGCTAGACGAGCTGAAGCTACAACTGGAAGAGTTGCAGATCAAGGGATTTGTTCGTCCTAGTGCATCACCCTGGGGAGCACCAGTGTTGTTTGTACCAAAGAAGGACGGAACATTCCGAATGTGCATTGATTACAGAGCCCTTAATGCTTTGACAATCAAAAATAAATACCCACTACCGCGGATTGATGATCTGTTCGACCAACTGACAGGAGCGGTGGTATTCTCGAAGATAGATTTGAGATCAGGTTACCATCAGGTAAGAGTGCGAAGAGAAGACATTCCAAAGACAGCATTCAGAACTCGTTATGGACACTACGAGTTCTTGGTGATGCCATTTGGACTCACAAATGCCCCTGCCATATTTATGAACCTGATCAACAGAGTCTTCCACCAGTATCTAGATCGGTTCGTGGTAGTCTTCATCGACGACATCTTGGTGTATTCAAAAAGCCACGAGGAGCACGGCGAACACTTGAGACTAGTGTTAGAGATACTAAGACGTGAGAAACTTTATGCAAAATTAAGCAAATGTGAGTTTCTTCTAGATCGTGTCACTTTTCTTGGACACGTTATCTCAGGAGATGGTATTTCAGTAGATCCAGCCAAGATTTCGTCAGTAGAGACATGGCCGACCCCTACCAACGTCTCAGAGGTGAGAAATTTTCTAGGACTTGCCGGATATTACCGGAGATTCGTAGAAAATTTCGCAAGGATTGTAGAACCGATGACCCGCTTGACTCGCAAGGAGCAGGAGTTCACCTGGACAGAGGAATGCCAGACGGCGTTCGATGAGCTGAAGAAGCGTTTGACTACGACACCTATCTTGACCATACCTTCTGGACCCGGAGGATTCGTGATCTATAGCGATGCATCCGGGAAAGGATTAGGAGGCGTCTTGATGCAACATGGGAAGGTTGTGGCCTATGCCTCTAGACAACTAAGGACCCATGAGAAAAACTACCCCACTCACGACCTAGAGCTTGCCGCAGTCATTTTTGCCTTGAAACTTTGGAGGCACTATCTATACGGGGAACGAGTGGAGATATTCACGGATCACAAAAGCCTAAAGTACGTCTACACCCAAAAGGACCTAAACCAGAGACAAAGACGTTGGCTCGAAGTAATGACATACTTCGAAATCGAACTGCAGTATCATCCAGGAAAAGCCAACGTAGTAGCTGACGTATTGAGCAGAAGACCCATAGCCTTCTTCTTGACTACCCAACAACATCTATTGAGAGATCTAGAACAATTGGGTATAAAGGTCATTATGCCAGGAGCAGATGACCAGTTATCAAGTTACCAGTTGCAATCAACATTGGTAGAGAGAATTAAAGCTGCTCTGCCAACAGATGCCAGATTCCAGAGACTTCGACAAAAGACAGAGGCCGGACTACAGACAGGATTGCGCATCCACGAGGATGGGACTTTAAGATGTGGAGATCGTCTTTATGTCCCAAATGGAGAACTTCGTCAAGAGTTGATGACAGAGGCGCACAGCTCAACATACTCTATTCATCCTGGAGGCACGAAGATGTACAGAGACCTGAGGCGGTACTATTGGTGGCATGGAATGAAGAGGGAGATAGCCCGCTTTGTGGCAAAATGCCTGGTGTGTCAGCAAGTTAAGGCTGAGCATCAGAGATCCGCAGGTTTGCTTCAACCACTCCCAATACCTGAGTGGAAATGGGAGCACATCACTATGGACTTCGTTACAGGTTTTCCAAGGAGTCCTAGCGGTCGTAATGCGGTATGGGTGATCGTAGACCGACTCACTAAGGCTGCCCACTTTTTACCCTTCAGAGTTGGGCAATCCACAGAGGATTTAGCAGACATGTACATGAGAAAAATTGTACGACTGCATGGAGTACCAGTCAGTATTGTGTCTGACCGGGGCGGAGCATGCAAGAAAGTCTTGGTACCCGCCTAAAGTTCAGCACATCGTATCACCCGCAGACAGATGGCCAATCCGAACGTACTATTCAAACACTAGAAGATATGCTGAGAGCATGCATGCTTGACTTCAGTGGATCATGGGAAGACCATTTGCATTTGATCGAGTTTTCCTACAACAACAGCTATCAAGCGAGCATCCAGATGGCTCCGTTTGAAGCATTGTATGAAAGGAAGTGTCGTTCCCCAGTATGTTGGAGTGATGTGGGTGAAAGACATATTCTAGGACCAGAACTGATTGTTCGCACAGTGGAGAAGGTAAAGAAAATCCAAGGACACTTGCGAGCATCGCAAGACAGGAAAAAATAATGGGCAGATCTTCATCGTCGTCCCTTGGAATTTAAAGAAGACGATCATGTTTTCTTGAGGATATCACCCACCAGAGGCACCATTCGATTCGGAGGACGCGGTAAATTGAGTCCAAGATATATTGGACCATTTAACGTGTTAAAGAGAATGGGAGAAGTAGCATATCGACTTGCATTACCACCTTCACTTGAGGGAGTACATGATGTATTCCATGTATCACAACTCAGGCGGTATGTGGCGGACAACAGCCATGTTCTCGACCATTCAGAAATCACCATTGGGCCGAGCTTATCATATCAAGAGCAACCCGTAGAAATCCTTGATCGTCGAGAGAAAGTGTTGAGGAACCAATCTATTCCCTTGGTCCGCGTAGCTTGGAAACAGGACGCACCAGGAGAATCCACTTGGGAACGTGAGGACGACATGCGCAAACGTTATCCAAACTTGTTCACAGCCCAAGGTATGAGATTACCATGTTAAATTATATCTTCTACCATTCTTACTTTCTACCGTGACTTAGCTTTAATTTCGAGGACGAAATTTCTATAAGTTGGGTAGAATGTAAAACCCCTGACCCTAAAAACATTATTAATTGAGTTAAATAAGGAAAATAGACTTTTATTAGATTTATTTTCAGCACTTAAAGGATTTAAGGAGCCTTATAATTTTTTTCTAAATTATTCCAAGAAGGAGACCTTCTGAAATAGTAGCTAGTTTAACCTATGTAATGTTAGATATATATAACTTATTAAAATAAGTTTCCCCAAACCATATCAAACCTACGCGTAAAATACACCCCACGCGTATAAACTAATCTCGCGTAAAATTCTACGCAGGCACTAAACAGTAGCAGTATTAACACCACGCGTAAAACAACCATCTCGTGTAAAGTCTGAACTCACGCGTAAAGTATAAACCGTGCGTAAAGCACTTCCACGCGTAAACCCTTCACCACTTCCCATTTTACCACGCGTAGAACAGTACACCCCGCGTATACACCAACTCGCGCGTAAAACATCAGCAGTAGCAAACCGACTTCCTTTCAACACGTGTAATCTTCTCATTCCACCACCCAAATCTCCACACGTGTAGGGATAAATATCAGCTGCGTTTATTTACTAAAAACCCCTCAACCGAAACCTAAACCAATGTCAGACCTACCAAAACCTAAACCAATAGAAAGAATGTAAGCAGCAGCAGTAATTCTTAATCCTTAAGTTTTCCCACCGCCTCATTAATCCTATATATAGTACAGCAACTCCTAAACCCTAACTACTATTCTACTTTCACTAACCTAAACATTGTGAACGTGCATTACACAGAAGCTTGCTCAGGCAAGTATACCTTGCCAAAATTATACTGTTTTAATTATAACTTGTTGTATATATATTCCTGTTGCAAATTTTCATATAAACTGTCTGCGCTCGGGATTGCCCTGGGTACAGTCGACATATGTTAATATGTATCTGCCTTAGATGATAGTAGACTTACCAATAATTGCGAGGGTATTCTGATATCTTCCTAGACCCTGACACTGGTACAAGCATCAAGAAAGCAACTCATGTTGGGATGCGGGTTCGCGCACTCGATTAGCTACCGGTGCGTGGAGCCCACATCACGGTTTGGCACGTAGTCAGAAATATCTAGAAGGTTGTGACTTGGCATATAGCTACGTGGTATACACGTTGTGGATTTGGCTGGTATATCCGCATTGGGCGGGGAAGACAACTAGTAGGCGTACGGGACAACCAACTCCTTTATTGCAGATACCGCACTCTTCGGAGTGATACAGACATATATATACTTGCAGATACCACATCTATTTGGAGTGTTGGCCGTTATATATATATATATATATATATATATATATATATACAGATACCTCATTCTTCGGAATGATGGCCGTTACAGATACCACACTCCAAAGGATGCTGGCCGTTATACCTACACCTTCCCATACGTACCAAGGTTGTCTTTACCATTGCATACACATAGATGGTTAGCTCACCCTTTATTTATTTTATTTTATTTCAGTATTTATATATGGCATGTATCTATTGTATCTTGTTATGTCCCACTGAGGACCTGGTTCCCTGCCAGATTTAGATGAGGCTTACTACCCCACGGTGTATGGACCCGGACAGGAGACGAGATATGCGTCCGAGGAGGAGCTAGAGGAGCTGCCTTCCGAGTGCTTCTGATTTTGGGTAGCCACGTCCATAGATGGAGTCTCTCTCAGTTTATATTCCAGTACTATTATTTTGTAGTGGATTTGTTCCCACCAGATATGTCGGGTTGTATATTAAACTCTTTCCAGACTTAGCAGTTATATTCCAGTACTAGTTTCAGTATTCCTGATATATTGTGGATGAGATTAGATGTTACCTGTTACATGTTATGTTAGACTTGTTAGTATTTTAGGACAGCGTAGCACGTCTCTTTGGACCCAGCAAATTGGGTTTTCTTCAGTGACGTGTCAGCTGGCCAATGCCACGTGGCCTAGTTCCACATTATTTTGGGACTGGGGCGTGACAGAAACCGCTGATATTGCCGATCCGATACTCACAGGAATGATCCGATACCGATTCTGATACCGATATGTGAACCTTACTTCATAGTATGAGAGTAATTCTAGAGAAGATCCTACTGATTCACTGAAAGCAGGGAAAATAGGTAGCAGCAGTACCTGTATGATTCCAGCATGATCACCCCGAGAATGATCAGGCCCAGAGTTTATCCAAGTTCCTGGCCAATGAGTACCATCAGCCATCCATGTTGCCTTGGGGATCTTCGCCGGCTCTTCAGGATCCTCCCCAACATTCTCTCGCTGCAGACGTGCATGATATGCATCTGAACGACGTCGAATAGATTCTGGCAACCCATTTATCCGAACCTTGAACTCATCGTACTCCCGCTTCACCCGTCTCCTGTCCCTAACAAAATCCGTCTTCACCTTGTTCTTGTAAGGATCCCTCTTGGAACTGAAATAACTCTCGGGGTTTCTTGGCTCAATGTTGTGCTTGCGGCAGAAGGGAATCCACAAGTAAGCAAAGCTGGCAGCTTCAGCCATTGCTTCAAAAGTCAGAAGTGCAACACCATCGTCTGAAACATAACAAGCAAGCTTCTCGACAGGATAATCGACGGCAAGGATGGACAAGATGGTGTTTGCTGTGACCAGAGGAGGTTCCTCTTCTGGTCGGCCGTGGAAACAAATATGTCGATGCCTGGGAGATCGGATTTCCCAGTGGGGTTGCTGGGACTCGCCATTTCAAACTTCTCTTTCAAGACTGCTACGTCGGTGGCACGATTTACCGGGCAAAGCTTCGGAAGCTGGTCCAGGATCCGAGAGAAGGCGAACCAGATTTCACATACAATGGACATCCCCCACAGCCAAACAGCGTCCCGGTTCTTGTTCTGGACCCTCCAGGTAAGAAAGAGAGCAAGAACAACCAAACGAATGACAACAAGCAGCCTGAGAATAAAGAAGAATAAACAAGTCAGCCCTTGGTTTCCGAAGAGAAATACCTACAAATAAAAGGAAAGCAAAAGATTCATTTAGTACCTACAAATTATGTCGTAAAGTAACAGTTCAAGTCTAGGTGCTCACCATAAAACAAGCAAAAAGAATCAAAGAGAACCTGGTAAACTTAAAAGTCCTTTCTCATTGGTAATTCCCAAACTAAGACACATCAAGCCCAACTGTGAAAAGGAATTCCCATTACAGTGAGCGAAAAAGACTAGGAATTATTCTTTAATTTCACTGTGTTCAAATATTCAAAACTGATATATAAAATGTTTGGTAGTGTATGACACCTACCTCTACAATACTTAAATGACACAAACGCTAATGTTGAACTAGAATATAAACATAAGAAAGTACAGTTTTTCCTACCAAAATATTTTCCATGAAAGTCTCCAACCTTGTCACAACACAGCATTCTCCCCATGATATTGTGTTTCTATTATACATTTGACAATATCAAATCACTAATCATGATAAAATAGAAAAATAAAAATCGGTGAAGTGCCCCTTGTTGTACACCAAAATGATAACAATATTACAAGATCACTAATAATAAGAATAAATAAGATACGATAATTTCTCTATGTCAGATTCATGAAAAAGAAAACTAAACAAATTTGTCACATTATATAACAATTTATAAAAACAAGACTCTGGAATTATTTATAAACTCAGCATCGCACAAACAAAACTATCAACAAAATATTCACAATACAAAATCTTAATATTACAGATTAACTGTACAATTCAGATTAATTGTTCATTAGCAAGCCCTTCATTGTTGTTGGAATCAACTCTGCCTTTGTTTTTTTCTTGATGGAATAGACAATAAACATTAGAATCAACAAATATTTCCATGTGTCATATGTATCCAATCCAAAATTCCTTCCAAAATCTAAGCAGACAAACTTCTGATAAACAATTTTGAATTCTTAACTTGCAGCTATGATTTTATATATATATATATATGATAACAATTCATAACAGGACATCAAAGAAACAGAGTTTTCAGTTTACCTATATGGACTCAAAATTGCAGCAGGGGTGTTCAACTTCCTCGTGAGAGGCCTCCACGGCTTAGCAATGAACTCCTTTCGCTGCTCACTGCTCCTTTCCTCGCTATCATCGTCACCTCCATCGTTCTCGCTTGGCCAAATTGCGTTCCCATATCCGTAGGTCCCTTTTGTCTCAAACAACCACCTATTATGATCGAAGTCCATCTTCGCCGACTTCATCATCGACAACCTCCTCTCAATCTTCGCCCCGGACGCTGCAGGGAGGGGCGGAGCCGGCAACGTAAGAGCCTTCCCGTTCCCCCCCACTCCTCACCAAATCCTCCAACTCCGTGGAACGGTACCTCTCCTTACACCCCGGACAGATGCCGCCCCCCACCTTCACTGCATCGGTGAAGCAATCGATGCAGATCTTGAAATCGCACTCGCAGGGCAGTATGTCGTCCCCGCGCTCGTCGCTCATGATCTTCTGATCGCATCCGGGGACCAAGCACGAGGACCCTTTCATCCCGGCCAGCTGGGGGCGGGGGTTGTTCTCGTTGTCGGTGACCTTGTCCATCAGATGGGCGCGGGTGACGCTGTTGAATCCGCCTGTGAAGAGCGAATTGGAGACGTACTGCTCTTCGACGCGGGCGGAGATGGAAGGGTCCATCGGGACAATGTCCATCCCCCTGCCCATCGGCTGGTGGTCGGGGGTTATGGGGATGTGGACATGGTAATTGCTGAACTCAGAGGAATAGTGCTCACTTTCGAGGTCGTCGCGGGAGTAGCTGATGTATCGGCCGGACTCGGTCCGGCGGCCAAAGGTTATGGAGGGGGGATCCGGCGCCATCTCGGTTTCCTTGGCCATTCTTGGTGGCGTCCGGTTGCTGTTATGAAGAGGGCTCTTGGACTCCATGGCTTCTCAACCCACCTTGAAGAAGAAGACCAAAAAAAAGTTTCAAAGATAAAAACTTTCTACTAGTTCAAGCAAGTGAATCTATTATTGAAGATTGTGACACTGACAAGAATCAATATTCACAGAGCAAAATTGATTTAACAGAAAATTTTCAAATCAGGAATTTTCAAATATTCCTCTCTAAGCAGAACAATCAGAAATGAAGACAACTTTACTCACATAATCAACAGGATTCATTGAGAAATTCACTTTTATTCCCGCATATAACAGCAAATATTCTTCTCCAACACCAAAATTTATGTGTTCAAGCCAAATTTGGAAATCAATGAATCCCTATCAAATTAATCTTAAAAGAAGAGAAATCTGTGTACATTACCAACACAATTCATTGGAAAAGAAAAAAAGAAAATCATTTTTATTCTTCTCATATCTACATACTCAATCCAATGAACCCAAAAGAAGCAAACAATTAGTAAAATTGGGAAACCCATCAACCCTAATAGAAAAAAAGGAGAGAACTTTATCTACATTATCAACATAATTCACTGGAAAAACCACTTGTTTCTCCCGAATAGCATCAAAATCGAGCAAAAAAGTTTGTAATTTTTTCATAAAGTACCTGAAATTTACTCGTCGAGATTATATCATTGCTGCTGGGAGTGGAGTATTTGTGGGGAGGGGAAGATGATGGCTACAAAGGAGAGACTTTTATATATGTTATATATATACAAATTAGAAAAAAAAAACTGAGTCTTTGCAACACTCTTTCTCTATCGCTGAAGAATTCAAACACGACAACAACAACAACGATGGATTACAACTGTAGTCGAGAGCGTGACGAGTAGACCCAGTCCAAACCCACTCCAATACTCCTACGCGCCAAAAAAAAGAAATCCTAATTTTTTTTGGCTTGTGATAAGGGCACTGCAAAATATACTCAGGGCTGTCCAAATTTTATCATTGATAATTACAAATTTGTCACTCCCAAAATTCAGTCGGAGCTATCCACTCTTGATTTTTTTTATAATCATGACTGTCAAAATTTTGACAGTCCTAAAAATATATGTTGATTTTTTAGAACTGTCAAAAGTTTGACAGTCTTAAAAATATATGTTGAATTTTTAGGACTGTCAAAATTTTGATAGTCCTTCCAATTGGTAGGACTGTCAAAATTTTGACAGTCCTTCCAATAGTGCATCCGTCCATGACTTGAACGAAAGTATCTATAAGTTTGAGTGAATCCCCTTTTGCTTGCACCTCTCCACACTAAAGACTACATTGTATTTGAAGGTAAAAATATATGTTGATTTTTTATTTTTAGGACTGTCAAAATTTTGACAATCCTGATTTTTTTTACAGTCCTCCACGACGCTGGAGTTGAGGACCTGGGGGTAGCGGCGGAGGAAGGAGGGGAGGGAGGAGCGGCGGACGCCGAGGGTGCCAAGATAGTCGAGCTTGAGCTGGGCGAGGGTGGGACTGGGGTAGAGGGAGGTGGGGGTGGGTTCGGGTGATAGATCCTACGCGGAGGCCGAAAGGGGGGACGAGGCGGAGGAGCAAGAGGGGAAGGAGGCGGGGGAGGAGGCGGAGGCGGCGACGGGAGGCGGCGGTGGAGGACGGGGGAGGAGGCGGAGCGCTCAAGCGGTGAGGCGGCGGTGGAGGACGGGGGGAGCAGGAGGAGGGAGGTGAAGAGTTTTGGATAGCCTGAGTAAAATTTGGACTAGCCTGAGTAAAATTTGGAGGTGTGCTGACGTGACAGGGTAGGGGGGGTTGACGAGAATACCCCTTGGTTTGCTGGATTTGCTGGGAGATGATTCCGGAGTGAAGGATGTAGGGAATTTTTACACGCTTGGGATACCGCGTTTTGTTCGGGCTAGATTGGGGGGTTAGGTGTATTTGTATTCGAGCTCAAATGTGATGTCCGGCTAAACCAGTTCCAACCCTGTCTCTTGACTGATTTTTTTAATTGTTGATGGGGCCTACAAGATTATAGATGGGGAGACAGAATTTTAGGACTGGATTAGCCGGACAGCTGATCTCGTCCGTTTGTATATAGAGTTATATACACTAACATCAACGTTTTAAAATTCGGACGATGATTGAGCCGAAAACCTTTAGTACAGGTCTAATCGAGATTCAATCGGAGTTCAAATAGGCCCTTTACGAGAACCAAATATAATCAGGACTGGTTGTTTGTATTTTTACCCATGATATTGGGTCATTTATGAATATTATATATTTAATGAGGCTTTTAGACTTTATTTCTTGCCCTCAGTTGTGTGGATATTTATTGCATTCTTTACGACGGAATTTTCTTGAGACTCGATTTGTAATTCCAATGTGTCATTTTCTTTAAATTTTACTTTATTATACATATTAAATGTATGTGAATTTATCGGTATTGAGTGTTCTACCAAAGGGGTCGGCGAACTCAGAGAATTCAATGGAGGGTTGCTCTGGGTCTATTTATATAAATTTTGAATTCATAAACTGTAGGAAGATTGGTTTGGAAACCATTTTATATTCTATTTTTTTATTTTTCACTAGGAATTTAGCGACGTTTAGCGACTATTAGCGATGTTTAGCGACTCAATTAAATGCCGTTGACGTCAGACAATTTAGCGATGTTCAGCGACTCTGGACACGTCGCTAAAAGTCACTAAACGTCTCTACTTTCAAAAAATAATACCGACTCTTGCTGACACATTTAGCGAATTTCCACGACTCCATTAAACGTCGCCAAACGTTGATGATTTCAAAAAATAGTACCGACTCTTATCGACATTATATGCGTCGCTAAAATTGCGACGACACGTCGATAAACGTCACTAAAACTGCGACACAGAAACGTCGTTAAACTATGTCGCTATTGCGACGTTTAGCGACGTTTTTGTTGTCAGCGACTTGTTAAAATGCGACTAACCTTTAAACGTCGCTAATGACGTCGCTAATGTTAATAGCGACGTTTTCCCCTAAATTAGCGACCCTTTTAAGCATCGCTAATTTGACTTATTTTGGTAGTGCCCTAACGTCGCGAATTCTATTTTACTAAAGTAAAAGATCACAAAATTTATGCTAAACATATCTCATATCTCATGTCGCTCGATCAGAACTGCGGGACAAATTCAATCGCCTCACTCAGGACTCCATGACGGTGGAAGAGTACAACGCAGAATTCATTCGTCTGAGCCGCTTCGCCCCCACCCTGATCCCGACTGAGGAAGAGAAGGCCGAGAAATTCTTCGACGGACTGAACATTGAGCTGCAGAAACTAATTGGGTCCGTCGCACCAACATCATACTCGGACGTCCTTGCTACGGCTCGACGCATAGAGCGCGTCACCAAGAGAGAGACCAGACTGAAGCGGTCGTCCCCATCCGCACCAACCAAAGCAGCACAAGAAGAATCTGCAAAGAGACCGCACCAACAGCAGAAAGCATCTACACCATCAGTGGTAGTCCTCCTTACTTGTCATTACTGTGGCAAAGCAGGCCATATCGCCAAGGAATACCGACGCAGACTAGGATTGTGTTTGGCATGCGGATCCCGTCAGCATTCGGTAAGGGATTGCACTCAACGTGGAGAAGGAACACCAAGGGCGAACCAGCAAACTCTACCAGCACCTCGAGCAGCACCCTACCAGCAAGCTCAGCAGCAGCAGAGGAATCTACCTCAAGGACGAGGGCAAGTTTACGCGATGACTGTGCAGGACGCTGATGCGAGTAAGTGATTTATAGTTTTTCGTTTCTAGTCTTGTGTAGCTCGTGCCTATTGGTTCGTGACCTCAGCCCCAACCTAGTAAATTGCAACTTGTTAATAACAACCGGGTTTTTCATAAAAGTTATAATTTTAACTAGATTTTCCTGGAAAGTGTAAACTTTCAATTTTTAGGGAAACGGTACTTCCCTAAGTATCTTGCGATGTATTTTTCAAAACGATGTTGCGACCGCGTCATCTCTGTTGACCGGTTATTCTTTGATTGTGAGGACGCAATCCTCTTAAGGGGGGTAGATTGTAAACCCCCTGATTTTTCAAAATTTTAAAAACTGAATTTTTCACAAATTTTTGGAATTTTCTGGGAATTTTCTGTAATTTAAAAACAGGGTTTTCATTTTTAAATGATTTTTAATTGATAATAAATGATATTAAAATATTATGAAAATAATATTTTTGGGTTTAAAATGAAAAACTGGACTCAGGATAATTTTCTGGAATTTTATTGGGCCCCGGACCTATTTTTAAAACACATAAATTTATTTATTTATTTATTTTTATTAATTAATTACTATTACTATTACTATTATTATTTATTTTTCTTTTCTTTTCTCCGGCCCGGCCTAGTGGGCCGAAGCCCAGCCCAGCAGCCCAGCTCCAAAGCGGGTCGGGCGGGTCCGCCCAACCCGCGAACCCGAACCCGAACCCGACCCGGACCCCCATCCCCTTTCCCCCACGCGCTGCGTGCCGAGAATCCCGGCGGTGGCTCCGGCCACGTCGCCGCCCGCACCCGGCCTCACCCCCACGTCTTCTCCGCCTTCCCCGCCACTTCCCCGGCCAGCTCCCGCCAAGGCCACCATATAAATACCCCTCTCCCTTCCCCGCCTCCTTCAATCTCCCCTCACCCTAACCTAGCCGCTCCGGCCACCCCCGAGTCCGACGACCCCCGAACTCCGGCGCGACGTCAGCCCTGCCCAGCACCCCTCCGCCTCGAGCAGCCCCCTCCGCGACCTCCTCCTTCCCAGCTCCACCCCCTGCCCGGCCGCCGAGCTCGAGCCCGACGACCCCGCTGTCCCTCCCTCTGCTCCCAACCGCCGGTGCCGGATCTCCCCTCCAGCGCCCCTAGCTCCGCCCGCATCCCCGCTCGATCGACGGCTCCCTCCGGCCATGCCGCCCAACCCGCCACCGGCCGACCACAATTCCGACAGTCCCCAAACCCTAGCCCTAGCAGTGGACACGTGTCCAGGACACGAGTCGGACACGGAAAACCCTAGTTTCGAAGGGCCTCGTTCAGGTACTCGTATCTTGCACCCTGTACCTCCGATTTCGATTCTGTGAATTGTGTTGCGAAGCCTGTATGACCCTCTCGGTGCCCGGATAAACTGTTCGGGGCATCGCGTCCTGTGGTGAACGCACACCGCGATCCAAAAACAGGAAAAACCAGACCCTGTTTTACCCCGGAACCGAGTACGCCCCGCCAAACGAGACGACTTGGTCGCGCGCGGTCTTCACAGATACGTGCGCCTCGTCGATACGGACGTGTGGGATTTTGCGGAAGCTGATTCGGGTATGCGTGCACCCCGGGATCAACGCATATCCGCGGACATCGCCCCGTATCCGATCTTTCTGCAATTCGACCTAACTTTGTGTACACACGTCGGATCGAGACGAAACTTGCGCCATCAGACTCGTAGCAATACGCTGGTCCTGTGACCTAAGTTTGGTTCGATTCTGAGAACGTTGTCGAAATCGCGTGTCGTGGGCCCCACAGGCCCCGCTCGACGGGCGATTTTGTGTTCGGCTCATCGGAATCCAATTCTGGAAGTTCCGTTGGGTTCGTATCATCGTTCCTGACCTGTTGACACTAAGTTTGGTGAATTTGGAGATCTTTGACCCTGACGCGTTTTTCGGTGCAAAGTGGGCCCACATGTGGACCCCGTTTTGATCCGAAACTGTCGTTTCTGCCCTTGTCTCCAAATTGGACCCAAGGACAGGCGTTTCTAACTGATTGATATTTTCTGGATCTGATGGTGATATTTGTTTCCGCAACCGGAGTACCGCCTGTATTTTCTGCCGAAGTCAGAACTGTAAACATAGCCGGAACCACAGGCAAGTGTACCTTGCCAAAACTTGCAGCTTTGCTACCTATTTCCTGGACTTAGTTATATATCAGTGGGCAAGTAAAGCTTGCCAAATTCTCAGATAATTCTGGTTAAAGTATTTTACTTGATTGCTTGTAGTTTCATAAGTAACTTGCTTAACTGCTCAACCCAGGACACCTGACACTCTTCATGTGACGGAATTGCCTGAGATATACCTGGTGATTTCATATAGGCTACATTTTTCATGTCATTACAGTTTACATGCTTAGATTCTATCCTGACTCATTGTATTAGTTCAATCTTGCGTGACTTGTACCTGATATTTCTGGAACTGTGACGTGAGATTTCATGGGGTGGGGAGAGTATTACCATATCAAGGCTGATTATAATGTAAATAATGTTATCTGGAGGTGTCCTAGTCTCTGATACAGAGCTTTGGCACAAGTTCTGGCTCTTCGAGAAAATACTGCTATGGTTTCTTCGACACTGATCCTGTAGTAGTCTCAGCCTGAGTATGACTAAAACTCTCACTTGCATATCACTAGCTGGTTTACATATTTACCCTGCTGTTTATTTTATTGCTGCACTGCATATGTTTTGGCTTGTATTTTCTGTACCTTGTTATGTCCCCTGAGGACCTGGAATGGACTATGTCCCCAGGTATAACCGAGGAGAACTACCCCGAGGTGTACGGTACAGGAGCACTCCTTGGAGCAGAACCCGGAACCGAGGACGAGATAGTTGCAGAAAACTTCTCCTGAGCACCGGCTTCATATTCACAGTATTTTTATTTCAGCATTTTATTTCCTGTCTTTTCCTTAAAATGTAACAGAATAATTCTCGGATTTGTTTTCCGAGATACTTATTTGATATTGCTTATTTATTCCCATTGCATTATTTCTAGCAATTAATCTGTGTTTATTCTGTGGATGAGATTAGTAATACCTGAGACTTGTACTTAGTACTGCTAGACTACAGCTTAAGCATGCCCTGATGGATCCAATAAATTGGGTTGTCCATCGGTGCGTGCTGCTGGCCATTGCTCACGTGCTCAGTCCCTCGTCATTTTGGGACTGGGGCGTGACATGGTTTTTGTGGTGGCCCATGCAGGTCTACGACTAAATTGTTCGGTTTTAACTCAGGGACCGAACAGGCCTGCAATAAGATAGGATAAATTCTAGGATCTCATCCACTTGCTTGAATCATTTTTGATATCTGTATCGTATTCGAACTAACTTGAACTTGCATCTTGCCTTGATTCCTGTGCGCCTCTTATAGGTTATTTTGGATACAGGGAAATGGACCCACAAGAGTGCAACGAGACTCCCGTCGGAACACCACAAGCTGCAGGTGTCACCTACGATGACGTGACACCAGTCGGAGGAATCCCCACAACTCAACAGAGCCACCAGGCAGGTCAACCTACCTCCCGATTCCGGCGCGATGACATCCCACCTCCGCCGCAGTTTGTCCCACCAATGCCCGTGTTCCCACCAGGACAGCCGATCGACGGGCAGCAAATATTCCAAATGATCTACGCGATGATGCAAGCACAGCAACAAGTCCAACACGAGGCTCAGCGTCGCGAAGCTAATTTCTTGAGGGACAGCATTATGACTGCACTAGAGCAGGCCAACCTACCAGCTCGACGGCCAACTACAGGCTCAATCACTGACTTCCGCCAACTGAAGCCCCGCACTTTTTCTGGAAAAGAGGAGCCCACAGAAGTTCATGAGTGGCTCACCAACATTCGGCATCAACTTGAAGCAGCTGAACTTCCACGGGAACGCTGGATGACTGCCGTCCGAATGCAATTGACGGACAATGCCCATCACTGGTGGCGATCCGAGGAGATGCGACTCGGACCAGACCGAGTCACCAGAAAGGAGTTCTCCAGACTCTTCCAGGAGATGTACATTCCTGCCATCGCTCGATCAGAACTGTGGGACAAATTCAATCGCCTCACTCAGGACTCCATGACGGTGGAAGAGTACAACGCAGAATTCATTCGTCTGAGCCGCTTCGCCCCCACCCTGATCCCGACTGAGGAAGAGAAGGCCGAGAAATTCTTCGACGGACTGAACATTGAGCTGCAGAAACTAATTGGGTCTGTCGCACCAACATCATACTCGGACGTCCTTGCTGCGGCTCGACGCATAGAGCGCGTCACCAAGAGAGAGACCAGACTGAAGCGGTCGTCCCCATCCGCACCAACCAAAGCAGCACAAGAAGAATCTGCAAAGAGATCGCACCAACAGCAGAAAGCATCTACACCATCAGTGGTAGTCCTCCTTACTTGTCATTACTGTGGCAAAGCAGGCCATATCGCCAAGGAATGCCGACGCAGACTAGGATTGTGTTTGGCATGCGGATCCCGTCAGCATTCGGTAAGAGATTGCACTCAACGTGGAGAAGGAACACCAAGGGCGAACCAGCAAACTCCACCAGCACCTCGAGCAGCACCCTACCAGCAAGCTCAGCAGCAGCAGAGGAATCTACCTCAAGGACGAGGGCAAGTTTACGCGATGACTGTGCAGGACGCTGATGCGAGTAAGTGATTTATAGTTTTTCGTTTCTAGTCTTGTGTAGCTCGTGCCTATTGGTTCGTGACCTCAGTCCCAACCTAGTAAATTGCAACTTGTTAATAACAACCGGGTTTTTCATAAAAGTTATAATTTTAACTAGATTTTCCTGGAAAGTGTAAACTTTCAATTTTTAGGGAAACGGTACTTCCCTAAGTATCTTGCGATGTATTTTTCAAAACGATGTTGCGACCGCGTCATCTCTGTTGACCGGTTATTCTTTGATTGCGAGGACGCAATCCTCTTAAGGGGGGTAGATTGTAAACCCCCTGATTTTTCAAAATTTTAAAAACTGGATTTTTCACAAATTTTTGGAATTTTCTGGGATTTTTCTGTAATTTAAAAACAGGGTTTTCATTTTTAAATGATTTTTAATTGATAATAAATGATATTAAAATATTATGAAAATAATATTTTTGGGTTTAAAATGAAAAACTGGACTCAGGATAATTTTCTGGAATTTTATTGGGCCCCGGACCTATTTTTAAAACACCTAAATTTATTTATTTATTTATTTTTATTAATTAATTACTATTACTATTACTATTATTATTTATTTTTCTTTTCTTTTCTCCGGCCCGGCCCAGTGGGCCGAAGCCCAGCCCAGCAGCCCAGCTCCGAAGCGGGTCGGGCGGGTCCGCCCAACCCGCGAACCCGAACCCGAACCCGACCCGGACCCCCATCCCCTTTCCCCCACGCGCTGCGTGCCGAGAATCCCGGCGGTGGCTCCGGCCACGTCGCCGCCCGCACCCGGCCTCACCCCCACGTCTTCTCCGCCTTCCCCGCCACTTCCCCGGCCAGCCCCCGCCATGGCCACCCTATAAATACCCCTCTCCCTTCCCCGCCTCCTTCAACCTCCCCTCACCCTAACCTAGCCGCTCCGGCCACCCCCGAGTCCGACGACCCCCGAACTCCGGCGCGACGTCAGCCCTGCCCAGCACCCCTCCGCCTCGAGCAGCCCCCTCCGCGACCTCCTCCTTCCCAGCTCCACCCCCTGCCCGGCCGCCGAGCTCGAGCCCGACGACCCCGCTGTCCCTCCCTCTGCTCCCAACCGCCGGTGCCGGATCTCCCCTCCAGCGCCCCTAGCTCCGCCCGCATCCCCGCTCGATCGACGGCTCCCTCCGGCCACGCCGCCCAACCCGCCACCGGCCGACCACAATTCCGACAGTCCCCAAACCCTAGCCCTAGCAGTGGACACGTGTCCAGGACACGAGTCGGACACGGAAAACCCTAGTTTCGAAGGGCCTCGTTCAGGTACTCGTATCTTGCACCCTGTACCTCCGATTTCGATTCTGTGAATTGCGTTGCGAAGCCTGTATGACCCTCTCGGTGCCCGGACAAACTGTTCGGGGCATCGCGTCCTGTGGTGAACGCACACCGCGATCCAAAAACAGGAAAAACCAGACCCTGTTTTACCCCGGAACCGAGTACGTCCCGCCAAACGGACGACTTGGTCGCGCGCGGTCTTCACAGATATGTGCGCCTCGTCGATACGGACGTGTAGGATTTCGCGAAAGCTGATTCGGGTGTGCGTGCACCCCGGGATCAACGCGTATCCGCGGACATCGCCCCGTATCCGACCTTTCTGCAATTCGACCTAACTTTGTGTACACACGTCGGATCGAGACGAAACTTGCGCCATCGGACTCGTAGCAATACGCTGGTCCTGTGACCCAAGTTTGGTTCGATTCTGAGAACGTTGTCGAAATCGCGTGTCGTGGGCCCCACAGGCCCCGCTCGACGGGCGATTTTGTGTTCGGCTCATCGGAATCCAATTATGGAAGTTCCGTTGGGTTCGTATCATCGTTCCTGACCTGTTGACACTAAGTTTGGTGAATTTGGAGACCTTTGACCCTGACGCGTTTTTCGGTGCAAAGCGGGCCCACATGTGGACCCCGTTTTGATCCGAAACTGTCGTTTCTGCTCTTGTCTCCAAATTAGACCCAAGGACAGGCGTTTCTAGCTGATTGATATTTTTTGGATCTGATGGTGATATTTGTTTCAGCAACCGGAGTACCGCCTGTATTTTACGCCGAAGTCAGAACTGCAAACATAGCCGGAACCACAGGCAAGTGTACCTTGCCAAAACTTGCAGCTTTGCTACCTATTTCCTGGACTTAGTTATATATCAGTGGGCAAGTAAAGCTTGCCAAATTCTCAGATAATTCTGGTTAAAGTATTTTACTTGATTGCTTGTAGTTTCATAAGTAACTTGCTTAACTGCTCAACCCAGGACACCTGACACTCTTCATGTGACAGAATTGCCTGAGATATACCTGGTGATTCCATATAGGCTACATTTTTCATGTCATTATAGTTTACATGCTTAGATTCTATCCTGACTCATTGCATTAGTTCAATCTTGCGTGACTTGTACCTGATATTTCTGGAACTGTGACGTGAGATTTTATGGGGTGGGGAGAGTATTACCATATCAAGGCTGATTATAATGTAAATAATGTTATCTGGAGGTGTCCTAGTCTCTGATACAGAGCTTTGGCACAAGTTCTGGCTCTTCGAGAAAATACTGCTATGGTTTCTTCGACACTGATCCTGTAGTAGTCTCAGCCTGAGTATGACTAAAACTCTCACTTGCATATCACTAGCTGGTTTACATATTTACCCTGCTGTTTATTTTATTGCTGCACTGCATATGTTTTGGCTTGTATTTTCTGTACCTTGTTATGTCCCCTGAGGACCTGGAATGGACTATGTCCCCAGGTATAACCGAGGAGAACTACCCCGAGGTGTACGGTACAGGAGCACTCCTTGGAGCAGAACCCGGAACCGAGGACGAGATAGTTGCAGAAAACTTCTCCTGAGCACCGGCTTCATATTCACAGTATTTTTATTTCAGCATTTTATTTCCTGTCTTTTCCTTAAAATGTAACAGAATAATTCTCGGATTTGTTTTCCGAGATACTTATTTGATATTGCTTATTTATTCCCATTGCATTATTTCTAGCAATTAATCTGTGTTTATTCTGTGGATGAGATTAGTAATACCTGAGACTTGTACTTAGTACTGCTAGACTACAGCTTAAGCATGCCCTGATGGATCCAATAAATTGGGTTGTCCATCGGTGCGTGCTGCTGGCCATTGCTCACGTGCTCAGTCCCTCGTCATTTTGGGACTGGGACGTGACATGGTTTTTGTGGTGGCCCATGCAGGTCTACGACTAAATTGTTCGGTTTTAACTCAGGGACCGAACAGGCCTGCAATAAGATAGGATAAATTCTAGGATCTCATCCACTTGCTTGAATCATTTTTGATATCTGTATCGTATTCGAACTAACTTGAACTTGCATCTTGCCTTGATTCCTGTGCGCCTCTTATTGGTTATTTTGGATACAGGGAAATGGACCCACAAGAGTGCAACGAGACTCCCGTCGGAACACCACAAGCTGCAGGTGTCACCTACGATGACGTGACACCAGTCGGAGGAATCCCCACAACTCAACAGAGCCACCAGGCAGGTCAACCTACCTCCCGATTCCGGCGCGATGACATCCCACCTCCGCCGCAGTTTGTCCCACCAATGCCCGTGTTCCCACCAGGACAGCCGATCGACGGGCAGCAAATATTCCAAATGATCTACGCGATGATGCAAGCACAGCAACAAGTCCAACACGAGGCTCAGCGTCGCGAAGCTAATTTCTTGAGGGACAGCATTATGACTGCACTAGAGCAGGCCAACCTACCAGCTCGACGGCCAACTACAGGCTCAATCACTGACTTCCGCCAACTGAAGCCCCACACTTTTTCTGGAAAAGAGGAGCCCACAGAAGTTCATGAGTGGCTCACCAACATTCGGCATCAACTTGAAGCAGCTGAACTTCCACGGGAACGCTGGATGACTGCCGTCCGAATGCAATTGACGGACAATGCCCATCACTGGTGGCTATCCAAGGAGATGCGACTCGGACCAGACCGAGTCACCTGAAAGGAGTTCTCCAGACTCTTCCAGGAGATGTACATTCCTGCCATCGCTCGATCAGAACTGTGGGACAAATTCAATCGCCTCACTCAGGACTCCATGACGGTGGAAGAGTACAACGCAGAATTCATTCGTCTGAGCCGCTTCGCCCCCACCCTGATCCCGACTGAGGAAGAGAAGGCCGAGAAATTCTTCGACGGACTGAACATTGAGCTGCAGAAACTAATTGGGTCTGTCGCACCAACATCATACTCGGACGTCCTTGCTGCGGCTCGACGCATAGAGCGCGTCACCAAGAGAGAGACCAGACTGAAGCGGTCGTCCCCATCCGCACCAACCAAAGCAGCACAAGAAGAATCTGCAAAGAGATCGCACCAACAGCAGAAAGCATCTACACCATCAGTGGTAGTCCTCCTTACTTGTCATTACTGTGGCAAAGCAGGCCATATCGCCAAGGAATGCCGACGCAGACTAGGATTGTGTTTGGCATGCGGATCCCGTCAGCATTCGGTAAGAGATTGCACTCAACGTGGAGAAGGAACACCAAGGGCGAACCAGCAAACTCCACCAGCACCTCGAGCAGCACCCTACCAGCAAGCTCAGCAGCAGCAGAGGAATCTACCTCAAGGACGAGGGCAAGTTTACGCGATGACTGTGCAGGACGCTGATGCGAGTAAGTGATTTATAGTTTTTCGTTTCTAGTCTTGTGTAGCTCGTGCCTATTGGTTCGTGACCTCAGTCCCAACCTAGTAAATTGCAACTTGTTAATAACAACCGGGTTTTTCATAAAAGTTATAATTTTAACTAGATTTTCCTGGAAAGTGTAAACTTTCAATTTTTAGGGAAACGGTACTTCCCTAAGTATCTTGCGATGTATTTTTCAAAACGATGTTGCGACCGCGTCATCTCTGTTGACCGGTTATTCTTTGATTGCGAGGACGCAATCCTCTTAAGGGGGGTAGATTGTAAACCCCCTGATTTTTCAAAATTTTAAAAACTGGATTTTTCACAAATTTTTGGAATTTTCTGGGATTTTTCTGTAATTTAAAAACAGGGTTTTCATTTTTAAATGATTTTTAATTGATAATAAATGATATTAAAATATTATGAAAATAATATTTTTGGGTTTAAAATGAAAAACTGGACTCAGGATAATTTTCTGGAATTTTATTGGGCCCCGGACCTATTTTTAAAACACCTAAATTTATTTATTTATTTATTTTTATTAATTAATTACTATTACTATTACTATTATTATTTATTTTTCTTTTCTTTTCTCCGGCCCGGCCCAGTGGGCCGAAGCCCAGCCCAGCAGCCCAGCTCCGAAGCGGGTCGGGCGGGTCCGCCCAACCCGCGAACCCGAACCCGAACCCGACCCGGACCCCCATCCCCTTTCCCCCACGCGCTGCGTGCCGAGAATCCCGGCGGTGGCTCCGGCCACGTCGCCGCCCGCACCCGGCCTCACCCCCACGTCTTCTCCGCCTTCCCCGCCACTTCCCCGGCCAGCCCCCGCCATGGCCACCCTATAAATACCCCTCTCCCTTCCCCGCCTCCTTCAACCTCCCCTCACCCTAACCTAGCCGCTCCGGCCACCCCCGAGTCCGACGACCCCCGAACTCCGGCGCGACGTCAGCCCTGCCCAGCACCCCTCCGCCTCGAGCAGCCCCCTCCGCGACCTCCTCCTTCCCAGCTCCACCCCCTGCCCGGCCGCCGAGCTCGAGCCCGACGACCCCGCTGTCCCTCCCTCTGCTCCCAACCGCCGGTGCCGGATCTCCCCTCCAGCGCCCCTAGCTCCGCCCGCATCCCCGCTCGATCGACGGCTCCCTCCGGCCACGCCGCCCAACCCGCCACCGGCCGACCACAATTCCGACAGTCCCCAAACCCTAGCCCTAGCAGTGGACACGTGTCCAGGACACGAGTCGGACACGGAAAACCCTAGTTTCGAAGGGCCTCGTTCAGGTACTCGTATCTTGCACCCTGTACCTCCGATTTTGATTCTGTGAATTGCATTGCGAAGCCTGTATGACCCTCTCGGTGCCTGGACAAACTGTTCGGGGCATCGCGTCATGTGGTGAACGCACACCGCGATCCAAAAACAGGAAAAACCAGACCCTGTTTTACCCCGGAACCGAGTACGTCCCGCCAAACGGACGACTTGGTCGCGCGCGGTCTTCACAGATATGTGCGCCTCGTCGATACGGACGTGTGGGATTTCGCGGAAGCTGATTCGGGTGTGCGTGCACCCCGGGATCAACGCGTATCCGCGGACATCGCCCCGTATCCGACCTTTCTGCAATTCGACCTAACTTTGTGTACACACGTCGGATCGAGACGAAACTTGCGTCATCGGACTCGTAGCAATACGCTGGTCCTGTGACCCAAGTTTGGTTCGATTCTGAGAACGTTGTCGAAATCGCGTGTCGTGGGCCCCACAGGCCCCGCTCGACGGGCGATTTTGTGTTCGGCTCATCGGAATCCAATTCTGGAAGTTCCGTTGGGTTCGTATCATCGTTCCTGACCTGTTGACACTAAGTTTGGTGAATTTGGAGACCTTTGACCCTGATGCGTTTTTCGGTGCAAAGCGGGCCCACATGTGGACCCCGTTTTGATCCGAAACTGTCGTTTCTGCCCTTGTCTCCAAATTGAACCCAAGGACAGGCATTTCTAGCTGATTGATATTTTTTGGATCTGATGGTGATATTTGTTTCAGCAACCGGAGTACCGCCTGTATTTTACGCCGAAGTCAGAACTGCAAACATAGCCGGAACCACAGGCAAGTGTACCTTGCCAAAACTTGCAGCTTTGCTACCTATTTCCTGGACTTAGTTATATATCAGTGGGCAAGTAAAGCTTGCCAAATTCTCAGATAATTCTGGTTAAAGTATTTTACTTGATTGCTTGTAGTTTCATAAGTAACTTGCTTAACTGCTCAACCCAGGACACCTGACACTCTTCATGTGACAGAATTGCCTGAGATATACCTGGTGATTCCATATAGGCTACATTTTTCATGTCATTATAGTTTACATGCTTAGATTCTATCCTGACTCATTGCATTAGTTCAATCTTGCGTGACTTGTACCTGATATTTCTGGAACTGTGACGTGAGATTTCATGGGGTGGGGAGAGTATTACCATATCAAGGCTGATTATAATGTAAATAATGTTATCTGGAGGTGTCCTAGTCTCTGATACAGAGCTTTGGCACAAGTTCTGGCTCTTCGAGAAAATACTGCTATGGTTTCTTCGACACTGATCCTGTAGTAGTCTCAGCCTGAGTATGACTAAAACTCTCACTTGCATATCACTAGCTGGTTTACATATTTACCCTGCTGTTTATTTTATTGCTGCACTGCATATGTTTTGGCTTGTATTTTCTGTACCTTGTTATGTCCCCTGAGGACCTGGAATGGACTATGTCCCCAGGTATAACCGAGGAGAACTACCCCGAGGTGTACGGTACAGGAGCACTCCTTGGAGCAGAACCCGGAACCGAGGACGAGATAGTTGCAGAAAACTTCTCCTGAGCACCGGCTTCATATTCACAGTATTTTTATTTCAGCATTTTATTTCCTGTCTTTTCCTTAAAATGTAACAGAATAATTCTCGGATTTGTTTCCCGAGACACTTATTTGATATTGCTTATTTATTCCCATTGCATTATTTCTGGCAATTAATCTGTGTTTATTCTGTGGATGAGATTAGTAATACCTGAGACTTGTACTTAGTACTGCTAGACTACAGCTTAAGCATGCCCTGATGGATCCAATAAATTGGGTTGTCCATCGGTGCGTGCTGCTGGCCATTGCTCACGTGCTCAGTCCCTCGTCATTTTGGGACTGGGGCGTGACAATAATAGTATATATATAGCATATGTATATATAATAAAGAAAAGAAAAAATGCAGGAAATGTAAGTACATATATCTATATACTGTATATCCAGTATTATAGTATATAATAATATAAATATATATATATATAATACATATATAGATAATACATATATATATATATATATATATATATATATATATATATATATATATATATATATATATATATATATATATATATATATATATATAAAAGACAAGTGCAGAATGTAAATGTACATATATAATATACTGTATTATCCAGTATAATAGTATATTATATATAGATAATATATATATACATAGATATATATGTATATATATATATATATATATATATATATATATATATATATATATATCATATATATACATATATAATAAAATGAAAAGACAGTGCAAAATATAAATACATATATATATATATATATATATATATATATATATATATATATATATATATATATATATGTACTGTATTATCCAGTACTATATTATATATATATAAAAAGAAAGGCTGTAAACTCCCTCGACCAGATTTCAGTAATTTAGGATTAGTTTTGATTATTGCAACTTTTAAAAAAAAATTATATTCTCTTGATTGTGCACCTGTTCATTACACAATTAATTAGGGCATCACACTAGCTGTTAACCCTAAACAAAAATCCACATACCTGCCCTAGACTTGATAGACTACTTTTTCTGTATTTTGTGCAACCCCCAGAAACCTTGTTTGGTGCTTCGTTTTAGTCGCACAAATATCGTTACAGACGTACGTATTTATTACCTATTTAAATTTATGCTCTTTACCCATCTCTGTACCCTAGGAATTTGAGGACCAGTAGGCACCTGTTTTGTCCAAACAAAAATACGATAATATTCTACTCTAATTGTATTACAATTATCGTATTGACACCGTAGAAAAATTATGACCCTAACTGTCTCTAAATAATTAGTGAACACCGTGCGCAGTATTTATTAAATAATAAATACGGTGACCCGTATCACCTAAAGAATCAGACCCTGCATCTGCCCAAACTCACCCCCACACTTCCCAAAACATTTTCCCAGCTGTTCCCTCATTTCTGTACAAATCAGTATTTCGGGAAATCAGTATTTAAAATCAGGTAAATTACGAAATTACGCAAAATACCAATTTCATGCTTTTATGCAAATTATAAAAAGTTAGGGGTTTTTATGCAAAAATGCATGTGAGGTGGCATAACCTCATTGGATAGGGAATAGGTGGCATGGGACCCACCTAAATATCCAGAAAAATCTGCTAAAAATATCCTAAAAATACAAATTACCTAAATACCCAAAAACTTCCCTTTATTTACCAAAATGCCATTCTCAAAACCCCTATATAAACCCTAACCCTCTCCCTTTCAAACTCCACAGCCACCTTCCTCCGCCACCTCCGGCCACCCTACTCCGGCAAGACCCTCGCCCCTACCCTACCTTCCCTCCGGCCAAGCCACCTCCCCTCCGGCCGCCTGCTCCGCCCTGGGCAGCTGCCACAAACCCGAGCCCCCACCCTGCCCGACAGTAGCCACCACCACCCGAACCACTCCCACCACCGCCTCCGACCACCGTGCACCGCCACCAACCCCACCACTCGACTCGCCCCGACCCCCTCTCTCCGACCACCACCCCCTCACCGCCCCACGACTGCTCCTCCGCCGTCGACAGCCCCCGCAGCCCTTCCCACTTCCTAACCCTAGCTACTGCACCCCTCACCTCCGACAGCCTCCAGCCACCACCACCGCCGTCGTGGACCACCGCCACCACCACCAACCTGACCGCCATCCTCCCCTCCGTCGAACCCTCCGCCTGCACCGCCACCTCCGCCACTGCTCCGCCGCCGGCAGCCCCCGCAAGCAGCTATTGCTGCTGCTACTGCTAGCAGCCACTGCTCCTGTTGCTGCTCCTCCGGCCACCTCCGGCCGTCTCTGCCGCCGTCCTCCCGCCGTCGACAACCTGTGGGACCCCCCTGCCAGTAGGTATACCCCCCCCCCCCACTTGTTTGTATGTATATATGTATAAATTTATATATGTATGTATATATGTATATATATATGTATACATATACTTATATATATATATATGTTATATATATATATATATATTAATATATAATGATATACTGTATAAATACAGTATATGTATACTATATAAATATATTATTATTACTATATATTATGTATATACATATATATGTATATTTATATGTATATAGTTATATATAACATATTATTTATATGTTATATATTATTATGTAATAATTATTAATATATATATATGCATTTTATTCTGTTTTATATATATATATATATATATATATATATATATATATATATATATATATATGATATGTATACTATATGTATATAATATTATATAACATATTAATTTATATGTTATATATATGCTATGTATATATTATATTATTATTAATAAATATTGCTGGATAATACAGCATATGTATATATGTATATTTTACATTCCTGCACAGTCTTTTTATTTATATATATCTATATATATGATATGTAATATTATATATATTACTGTGCTGGATAATACAGCCTACATATATATATGTATATTTACAATTCTTGCACTGTCTTTCAATTCATTATATATATGTATATATATAACAGTGGTCATATATAGACCCTGATAATATTTATATTATTTAGTGCTGGATAGTACAATATTTATATATGTATTTAAATTCCTGCAATGTCATTTCATTTTATATCTATATATATATATTATCTATATATAATATATACTATATAGTACTGTATAATACAGTACATTTATATATGTATTTAATTTTCTGCACTGTCTGTTCATTTATTTATATATATACATATAGCAGTGGATATACCCTGCTAATACTATATTACTATATATACATATCAGTGGATATACCCTGCTAACATTATATTACTATATATATATTTACATTTCCTGCATTTTTCTTTTCTTTATTATATATATATATATGCTATATATATATACTACTATATATACTACTATATATATACTATATATGTATATATATATAATCTATATGTGTATCCTACATATTATAAATATATTGTCATATACTTTATTATTATACCATGATATTCACAAAACCCTGTATGTTTTAACAGAACCCAACTCCAGCACAGCCAGTGACACCCTGTCACAAGCACCCTCAACCCTGACTGTGAGATCAGATTTTCAGTACTATCAGGGAGTAGGCAAGTATACCTTGCCAAGTTTACTGTTTAAATTCAAATATTGTTATATGCTCCTGTTTCTGAATTTCATATAACTATGAGTACTTGAGACTGCCTCTGGTACAGTCAAATGATACGTTGACAGTTAGTATAAATAACTTAGTCTTACAAACTCACCAACACTTGTGAGGATATCCTAATATCTTCCTAGACCCTATCACGGGAACACGCAACATGGTTGCAATACATATTGGGATGCGAGCTGCGTATTTGATTAGCTACCAGTACGTGTGACCCGCATCACGGATTAGCATAAATCAGGAAAAGTACGACTTGACATTTAGTTACATTGGGATGGGAAAGATATCTAGTAGACGTATGGGACACCCCCTCCATAAATGTTTTATACCTTCGTACCATACTCTTCGGGGATGGTCGATTGCAGAGTGCCCTTGAGTCAGGGGGCATACGACACATATACTAGCCAGTCACCACGATTGGTGAATTACGTCAGCGTATGTCTAGCCTACACATTCCCATGCGTACTACAAGGTCTTTACTTGCATTTCACTAGATGGTTAGCACCCTGTATTTATTTTATTTATTCAGTACTTACATACATGGCATGTTATTTTTCTGTATCTTGTTACGTCCCACTGAGGACCTGGTTCCCTGCCAGATCTAGACGAGGCTTTCTACCCCACTGTGTACGGCCCTGATCAGGAGGCTAGATGTGCTACCGAGGAGGAGCTCGAGGAGACACCCTCAGAGTATGTTTGACCCTAGAGACAACCACCTGGAGATGGAGATGATTTCCTCAGATAGACGCTACTTAGTCTATCTGATTTTTCTGTGCTATTATCAGTTTTTGTAGTAGGCTTGTTTTCTCACTAGTTGTGTACTGTATCAGACTCAGTTATATATATATTCAGCACTTACTTTTCTGACATTTTGTTGTGGATGAGATAGATTTACCTATTTTGTACTTGTAGTATTTTAGGACAGCGTAGCACGTCCCTTTGGGTCCATTAGAGTGGATTAAGCCCTTAGTGACGTGTCAGCTGGCCAGTGACATGTGGCCTAGTTCCTGACATTTTGGGACTGGGGCGTGACACGGTTTTAGTGGTGGCCCATGCAGGTCTAGTTTTCATTGCTAGTGGTATGATGACATGCCCAGCAAGCCTGCAATAGGATAGGAATATTAGGTCTCATCCACACTGACACCATCTCTAAAATTTTTATTATTGCATCTTGCTTATCATTTATTATCTCCTTTGTGTTTTCTAATTATTCTATTTTCCTCAGAAATATGGACATACCCGGGAAACCTGCGAATAATGGGGCTGACCAAGCAACAGACCCTTCGCCAAGTGTCCAAGGAACCCCGTCCAATCACCAGAACTCCAACCAGAAGATAACACCGCAAGCGGAGACACCTTTGCCTCCACCCCCAGCCCTGCCTGTCCTGATGCCACAGCTTAAGGTCCAACCTCAAATGTTGCAGTTCCTCCAAACTATGTTGCAAACACAATGGCAACAGACTGAAGCCCTGAGACAGTCTCAGTGGCAACAGACTGAAGCTCTGCGACAAACTTTGATGACGGCTTTGGAGAAAGCTACTGCTCCGGCACCAGCACATGTCCAACCAGTGGGCACAGTCAGAGGCTTCCGCCAAATGAGCCCGAGGAACTCCAAAGGCAGCGAAACTCCTGAGGAGATCTCCGACTGGATCTCCAACACCGAAATGCTGCTGGAAGGATCGCAACTCTCCCCCGACCTATGGATGACCGCCGTAAGGGCCCAACTTCTCGGCAACGCCCATCACTGGTGGGAATCCATAGAGCGCAGCGTCGGCAAAGATCAGACCTGGGAACAATTTCTGGAATACTTCAACGCCAAGTACTTCCCAGCAACTGTCCGAAATGCCTTATATTCTCAATTCCTGCATCTGGAGCAAGGGAACATGATTGTTGACGCCTACGACGCGGAGTTCAGCCGATTGAATCGTTTCGGTGCTGTCCTGATACCAAACGAACTGGAGAAGGCTAGAAGATTCCACCATGTCCTCACCTACGAGCTCCAGAGGTACACCATAACGCAATCAAGAATCTCCTACAATGAGGTTCTTACAGAAGCGAGGGAGCAGGAAGCAATTGGCCGAGGAGCAAGGCGCTCAAATCCAACCTTCCCGGCCAAGAACCAGCAAGGAGCAGGAGGACCTATCCATCGTCCTCAATATCAGACGCAGCAGACAACGGGGCCCTACCAGAAGAAGGAGCTCCCGACTTGTCACTTTTGTGGCAAGAAAGGACATTGGGCCAGTGACTGCAGAAAGAAGCTAGGATTATGCCTGCTATGTGGAGCTAAAAATCATATGGCCAGAGACTGCCCACAACGCAGAGATGCAGCACCATAGCAAGGGCAGAAGCCAGGAGCACAAGCCCAGAAGATGCTACCCTCAACATCAGGAGAATATCAGAAAGGAGCACCCTTGCCTACTCAGGAGGCCCAGTTCAAGGCCAGACAACAAGCCGGAGGGCAAAGGCATGGACAAGCCTTTGCGTTAGCTGCCGTTGCAGAAGAGCCTGAAGGGGAAACTATAACATGTACCATTTTAGTTGCATAATTACCTGCAACTGTATTATTCGATTCTGGGGCTACTTTGTCTTTCATATCCAGTAGTTTCGTAGCCATGCACAAACTATCCACTTTCCCACTGCCTAAGTGTTGGAAGATAGTTACCGGAGGAGGCATTGTTCCAGTTACCAATATTATTGAAACATGCCCGGTAATCGTTTGTAGTAGAGGACTAAGAGCGCGATTTTTGGTACTCCCAATGCCAAATTTTGACGTTGTCTTAGGCATGGACTGGCTAAGCCCGAATAATGCTATCCTAGACTGCCGAAAGGGAAGTGTTATCTTTAGACCCCCAGATCACCCGGAGTTCGAATATGTCCGAGGAACCATCGAGCAAGGAGTAGGCCAGACTCCTAGACCTTACATGGCGATGGAGACAGCACTCCCATCCGTTGTAGCAGAGTTCGAAGACGTATTCCCGAAAGAATTGACAGGCCTACCGCCTGACAGAGAAGTAGAGTTCATTATTGAGCTAATACCCGGAGCTGCACCAGTATCCTCCAATGTATACCGACTGGCGAAGAAGGAGCTTGACGAGCTGAAGCTTCAACTGGAGGAATTACATATCAAGGGATTTGTTCGTCCTAGTGCATCACCCTGGGGAGCACCAGTGCTGTTTGTACCAAAGAAGGACGGAACATATCGCATGTGTATTGATTACAGAGCCCTCAACGCTCTAACAATCAAAAATAAATACCCCTTGCCGAGAATTGACGACCTATTCGATCAACTGACAGGAGCCGTGGTATTCTCGAAGATAGACTTGAGATCAGGCTATCATCAGGTCAAGGTACGGAGAGAAGATATTCCAAAGACAGCATTCAGGACTTGTTATGGTCATTACGAGTTTCTGGTAATACCGTTTGGACTGACTAATGCACCTGCCGTATTCATGAACCTGATGAACCGAGTCTTCCACTAATATCTGGACCAGTTCGTGGTAGTCTTCATCGACGACATTCTGGTGTATTCGAATAGTCACGAGGAGCATGAAGAGCACTTGAGACTGGTGCTAGAGACACTGAGACGGGAGAGCCTTTATGCTAAGATGAGCAAGTGCGAATTTTTCCTTGATCGTGTTGCTTTTCTTGGACACGTTATCACAGGAGAAGGCATCTCGGTGGACCCAGCCAAGATTTCATCTGTGGAGACATGGCCAACTCCGACCAATGTCTCAGAGGTGAGAAGCTTTCTAGGACTTGTCGGATATTACCGGAGGTTCGTAGAAAACTTTGCAAGAATCTCGGAGCCGATTACCCGTCTTACCCGCAAGGAGCAGGAGTTTATATGGACTGAAGAATGCCAGACAACTTTTGATGACTTGAAGAAGCGCCTGACTACAGCTCCCATCTTGACTATACCATCTGGATCCGGAGGTTTCGTCATCTATAGCGATGCATCCGGAAAAGAATTTGGTTGTGTCTTAATACAACATGGGAAGGTTGTAGCTTATGCCTCAAGACAGCTGAGGACTCATGAGAAGAATTACCCCACTCACGACCTGGAGCTTGCCGCAGTCATCTTCGCCCTGAAGCTATGGAGACACTATCTATATGGCGAACGAGTGGAGATCTTCACCGATCACAAGAGCCTGAAATATGTCTACACTCAGAAAAACTTAAATCTGAGACAAAGACGATGGCTTGAAGTGATGACGGATTTCGAGATCGATCTGCAGTATCATCCTGGAAAAGCTAATGTAGTAGCTGATGCTTTAAGCAGAAGACCCTCGGCATTCTTTATGATCACCCAACCAGGTCTTCTGAGAGATCTAGAAAAGTTGGGAATAGAGGTCATTATGCCAGGAATTGATGGCCAATTATCAAACTACCAGCTGCAATCAACCTTGGTCGAAAGAATCAAAGCTACTCTACCAACAGATGCAAGATTTCAGAGGCTTCGACAAAGAACAGAGGCTGGAATCTAGATTGGATGTCGCATACACGAATATGGGACTCTAAGATGTGGCAATCATCTTTATGTTCCAAATGAAGAACTTCGTAATGAGCTGATGTCAGAAGCTCATAGCTCAACATACTCTATACATCCCGGAGGCACAAAGATGTACAGAGATCTGCGACAATATTACTGGTGGCCTGGAATGAAGCGAGAGATAGCACGCTTTGTGGCTAAATGCCTAGTGTGTCAGCAAGTCAAGGCTGAGCATCAGAGATCTGCCGGTCTACTTTAACCCCTCCCAATACCCGAGTGGAAATGGGAACACATTACGATGGACTTTGTTACGGGCTTCCCAAGAAGTTCTAGTGGCCGTAATGCTGTATGGGTGATCGTAGATAGACTCACCAAGGCTGCTCATTTCCTACCTTTCAGAGTCAGACAATCTACAGAAGTCTTGGCGGATATGTACATGAAGGAGATAGTGCGTCTGCATGGAGTACCAGTCAGCATAATATCTGACAGGGATACGAGGTTCACATCTTACTTTTGGCGAAGTATGCAAGAAAGTCTTGGTACCCGCCTCAAGTTTAGTACCTCGTATCATCCACAAACAGATGGCCAGTCAGAGCGCACCATCCAGACCCTAGAAGATATGCTGAGAGCCTGCATGCTTGATTTCAGCGGATCCTGGGAAGATCATCTACACCTGGTGGAATTTTCCTACAACAATAGCTATCAAGCGAGCATCCAAATGGCTCCCTTTAAAGCTTTGTATGGAAGAAAATGTCGTTCCCCAGTATGCTGGAGCGATGTTGGCGAGAGACAGATCTTGGGGCCAGAACTGATTATTCGTACGGTGGAGAAGGTAAAGAAGATCCAGGGACACCTACGAGCTGCACAAGACAGGCAGAAGCACTGGACCAACATTCATCGCCGACCTCTAGAGTTCCAAGTAGGGGATCATGTGTTCTTAAAGATCTCACCTACCAGAGGAACTATCAGATTTGGAGGAAGAGGGAAGCTAAGTCCAAGGTACATTGGACCCTTCGATGTGTTAGATCGCGTCGGAGAAGTTGCTTACAGGCTAGCTCTACCTCAGACCTTGGAGGGAGTACATGACGTCTTCCACGTATCTCAGCTGAGGAGGTACATTCCAGACCCGAGTCATGTGCTGGACTATTCAGAGATCACCCTCGGCCCGAGCTTATCATACCAGGAGGAGCCTGTAGAGATCCTGGACCGTAGCGAGAAAGTGTTGCGAGGCCAGACTATTCCTCTCGTTCGTGTTGCATGGAGACATCATGCACCAGGTGAATCCACCTGGGAACGGGAAGAGGATATTCGACAGCGTTATCCCCATCTATTTCCAAACCAGGGTATGTCCAAATATTTCAAACTCAATCTTCATTATTCATCATATGTCCTAAATCAATCTTTTATTCATATTATATGGTTGTTTTTATTTCGAGGATGAAATATTCTAAGGAGGGTAGATTGTAAACTCCCTCGACCAGATTTCAGTAATTTAGGATTAGTTTTGATTATTGCAACTTTTTAAAAAAAATTATATTCTCTTGATTGTGCACCTGTTTATTACACAATTAATTAGGGCATCTCACTAGCTGTTAACCCTAAACAAAGTCCACATACCTGCCCTAGACTTGATAGACTACTTTTTCTGTATTTTGTTCAACCCCCAGAAACCTTGTTTGGTGCTTCGTTTTAGTCGAACAAATATCGTTACAGACGTACGTATTTATTACCTATTTAAATTTCTGTTCTTTACCCATCTCTGTACCCTAGGGATTTGAGGACCAGTAGGCACCTGTTTTGTCCAAACAAAAATACGATAATATTCTACTCTAATTGTATTACAATTATCGTATTGACACCGTAGAAAAATTATGACCCTAACTGTCTCTAAATAATTAGTGAACACCGTGCGCAGTATTTATTAAATAATAAATACGGTGACCCGTATCACCTAAAGAATCAGACCCTGCATCTGCCCAAACTCACCCCCACACTTCCCAAAACATTTTCCCAGCTGTTCCCTCATTTCTGTACAAATCAGTATTTCGGGGAATCAGTATTTAAAATCAGGTAAATTACGAAATTACGCAAAATACCAATTTTATGCTTTTATGCAAATTATGAAAAGTTAGGGGTTTTTATGCAAAATTAGATGTGAGGTGGCATAACCTCATTGGATAGGGAATAGGTGGCATGGGACACACCTAAATATCCAGAAAAATCTGCTAAAAATATCCTAAAAATACAAATTACCTAAATACCCAAAAACTTCCCTTTATTTACCAAAATGACATTCTCAAAACCCCTATATAAACCCTAACCCTCTCCCTTTCAAACTCCACAGCCACCTTCCTCCGCCACCTCCGGCCACCCTACTCCGGCAAGACCCTCGCCCCTACCCCACCTTCCCTCCGGCCAAGCCACCTCCCCTCCGGCCGCCTACTCCGCCATGGGCAGTTGCCACAAACCCGAGCCCCCACCCTGCCCGACAGTAGCCACCACCACCCGAACCACTCCCACCACCGCCTCCGACCACCGTGCACCGCCACCAACCCCACCACTCGACTCGCCCCGACCCCCTCTCTCCGACCACCACCCCCTCACCGCCCCACGACTGCTCCTCCGCCGTCGACAGCCCCCGCAGCCCTTCCCACTTCCTAACCCTAGCTACTGCACCCCTCACCTCCGACAGCCTCCAGCTACCACCACCGCCGTCGTGGACCACCGCCACCACCACCAACCTGACCGCCATCCTCCCCTCCGTCGAACCCTCCGCCTGCACCGCCACCTCCGCCACTGCTCCGCCGCCGGCAACCCCCGCAAGCAGCTACTGCTGCTGCTACTGCTAGCAGCCACTGCTGCTGTTGCTGCTCCTCCGGCCACCTCCGGCCGTCTCTGCCGCCGTCCTCCCGCCGTCGACAACCTGTGGGACCCCCCTGCCAGTAGGTATACCCCCCCCCCCACTTGTTTGTATGTATATATGTATGTATATATGTATATATATATGTATACATATACTTATATATATATATGTTATATATATATATATATATTAATATATAATGATATACTGTATAAATACAGTATATGTATACTATATAAATATATTATTATTACTATATATTATGTATATACATATATATGTATATTTATATGTATATAGTTATATATAACATATTATTTATATGTTATATATTATTATGTAATAATTATTAATATATATATATATATGCATTTTATTCTGTTATATATATATATATATATATATATATATATATATATATATATATATAGTTATATATGATATGTATACTATATATATATAATATTATATAACATATTAATTTATATGTTATATATATGCTATGTATATATTATATTATTATTAATAAATATTGCTGGATAATACAGCATATGTATATATGTATATTTTATATTCTTGCACAGTCTTTTTATTTATATATATCTATATATATGATATGTAATATTATATATATTACTGTGCTGGATAATACAGCCTACATATATATATGTATATTTACAATTCTTGCACTGTCTTTCAATTCATTATATATATGTATATATATAACAGTGGTCATATATAGACCCTGATAATATTTATATTATTTAGTGCTGGATAGTACAGCATTTATATATGTATTTAAATTCCTGCAATGTCATTTTATTTTATATCTATATATATATATTATCTATATATAATATATACTATATAGTACTGTATAATACAGTACATTTATATATGTATTTAATTTTCTGCACTGTCTGTTCATTTATTTATATATATACATATAGCAGTGGATATACCCTGCTAATACTATATTACTATATATACATATCAGTGGATATACCCTGCTAACATTATATTACTATATATATATTTACATTTCCTGCATTTTTCTTTTCTTTATTATATATATATATATATGCTATATATATATACTACTATATATATACTATATATGTATATATATATAATCTATATGTGTATCCTACATATTATAAATATATTATCATATACTTTATTATTATACCATGATATTCACAAAACCCTGTATGTTTTAACAGAACCCAACTCCAGCACAGCCAGTGACCCCCTGTCACAAGCACCCTCAACCCTGACTGTGAGATCAGGTTTTCAGTACTATCAGGGAGTAGGCAAGTATACCTTGCCAAGTTTACTGTTTAAATTCAAATATTGTTATATGCTCCTGTTTCTGAATTTCATATAACTATGAGTACTTGAGACTGCCTCTGGTACAGTCAACTGATACGTTAACAGTTAGTATAAATAACTTAGTCTTACAGACTCACCAACACTTGTGAGGATATCCTAATATCTTCCTAGACCCTATCACGGGAACACGCAACATGGTTGCAATACATATTGGGATGCGAGCTGCGTATTTGATTAGCTACCAGTACGTGTGACCCGCATCACGGATTAGCATAAATCAGGAAAAGTATGACTTGATATTTAGTTACATTGGGATGGGAAAGATATCTAGTAGACGTATGGGACACCCCCTCCATAAATGTTTTATACCTTCGTACCATACTCTTCGGGGATGGTCGATTGCAGAGTGCCCTTGAGTCAGGGGGTATACGACACATATACTAGCCAGTCACCACGATTGGTGAATTACGTCAGCGTATGTCTAGCCTACACATTCCCATGCGTACTACAAGGTCTTTACTTGCATTTCACTAGATGGTTAGCACCCTGTATTTATTTTATTTATTCAGTACTTACATACATGGCATGTTATTTTTCTGTATCTTGTTACGTCCCACTGAGGACCTGGTTCCCTGCCAGATCTAGACGAGGCTTTCTATCCCACTGTGTACGGCCATGATCAGGAGGCTAGATGTGCTACCGAGGAGGAGCTCAAGGAGACACCCTCAGAGTATGTTTGACCCTAGAGGCTTGCCACCTAGAGATGGAGATAATTTCCTCAGATAGACGCTACTTAGTCTATTTGATTTTTCTGCGCTATTATCAGTTTTTGTAGTAGGCTTGTTTTCTCACTAGTTGTGTACTGTATCAGACTCAGTTATATATATATTCAGCACTTACTTTTCTGACATTTTATTGTGGATGAGATAGATTTACCTGTTTTGTACTTGTAGTATTTTAGGACAGCGTAGCACGTCCCTTTGGGTCCATTAGAGTGGATTAAGCCCTTAGTGACGTGTCAGCTGGCCAGTGACACGTGGCCTAGTTCCTGATATTTTGGGACTGGGGCGTGACAAAGGCAGTGTAGGAAATGTAAATACATATATAAATACTGTATTATCCAGTATTGATTATTAATAATAATAATATTATAATTATTACATAATATATATATATAACATATACATAATATGTTATATATAGCTATATACATATAAATATACATATCATATATATAATTACATATATATATATAAATATAAATATATGTATACATATATTTATATATACTATATATATATATATATATATATATATATATATATATATATATATATATATATATATATATATATATATATATATATATATATATATATATATATATATATATATATATATATATATATATATATATATATATATATATATATATACTATAATTATTACATTATATATATATATATATAACATATAAATAATATGTTATATATAAATATATACATATAAATATACATATATATATATACATATTTACATATTTACATATTTACATATTTACATACATAATATATAATAATAATAATATATATATACAGTATACATATACTGTATATATACAGTATATAATTAATATAATATATATTATATATTAATATGTATATATAAACATATATATATATATATAAATATACATATATATACATATATATACATATATATACATATATACATACATACATATAATTATACTTATATATGTATAGAGAAGATGGGGGGTATACCTACTGACAGGTGGGGCCCTTGGCTCGTCGCCGGCGGGAGGACGACGGCGGAGGTGGTGGTGGCTGGCCGGAGGAGCGGCAGCAGCAACAGTTGCTGCCAGCAACAACAGCAGCAGTAGCAGCTTGCAGCGGTTGTGGCGGCGGCTGCGGCGGTGGAGGCGGCGGTGCAGGGCGTCGGCACGGTGGAGGAGGGGGCGGCGAAGAGTTCGGGGGGGTGGCGCTGTCGAATATCCTCTTCTCGTTCCCAGGTTGACTTGCCTGGTGCATGATGTCTCCATGCAATACGAACTAGAGGGATAGTCTGGCCTCGCAACACCTTTTTGCTTCGATCTAGGATTTCTACGGCTCCGACAGTGATCTCAATGGTCCAGCACGTGACTTGTATCCGGAGCGTACCTCCTTAATTGGGATACGTGGAAGACGTCATGTACTCCTTCCAATGTCTGAGGTAATGCTAACTTGTAAGCAACTTCTCGACGTGTTCCAACATATCGAAGGGTCCGATGTACCTCGAGCTGATTTTTCCTCTTCTTCCAAGTCTGATAGTTCCTCGGGTAGGTGAGAACACATGTCCTCCTATTTTACCCTATGTATACCCTTTATCCAAATTATATGGGTATCACCAGGTTTACAACTGGTCGTACATTTTTGGTAGTTCATGATGTTTAACTCAAGGTTAACATCTGTCTACCCTCTCTCCTTCAATCTAATTGCTCTATTCCTGATACTAGCTGTAACTAATCTATTTATCGATGGTGAACACACGAGACTAGAAGTCACTGACTACCCTAATAAGTCATGTACATCAAATCTAATTTTGGAAACTACCTGTAGTACTCAGCTATCACTTTATTCATATGATTGAGCCTAGCAATCAATGTCTAGCATTCTACCTATCTGTTTTTGTTTAGTCCTGATCCTTATCTAAAGGTTAGAAAAATAATTTAGGTCGAATATTATAAGTCATCAGGTAACTAGGGTTAACCACTATGATTTGCTATCCTAGGTACTATCTATATCTGAATGGGTAACCTGGTGGTCTAAAGATGACGCTTCTCTTCCCGTAGTCTAGTATAGCATTTGTACTTGGCTTAATCAATCCATGCCTTAAGATAACGTCAAAGTTTGGTATTGGAAGTACCAAGAATCGCGTCCTCATTACTTTATTATACATGACTACTAGCATGTTTTAGTAATGTTGGTAACTGGAACAATGCCTCCTCCGGTAAAAGTGGCTATTTGCATGGCTACGAACTACTAGATATGATGACAGTGCAACTCTAGAATCAAATAATGCGGTTTGCAGGTAATAATGCAACTATAAGGGTACCTGAAATGCTTTCACCTTCCGGTTCTTCTGCAACTGCAGCTAGTGCAAAGGTCTGCTCGTGCCTTTGTCTTTCGGGTTATTGTCTGGCTAGGTAGTACTATGTTTCCGGGATGTCCAAGGGTGGTCCCCTCTGAAATCTTCCAGAGGCTGGGGAATGCTGACCTCTAGTAGGGGGTTGCATTCCCTGGGCTGGTGCTGCTGGTCCTTGCCCGTTCTGGAGTGCTGCCTCTCTGTGTTGTGGGCAGTCTCTGGCCCTATGTTAATTTTCTCCACATATCAGGCATAGTCTATACTTTCTTCGACAATTTTTGGCATAATGTCCTTTCCTGCCACAATGGTGACAAGTCGAAAGTTTCTTGTGTTGATATGGCCCCGTCTTGTGTTGTGTCTGATTTTCCGGGCGACGGATTGATCCTCCTGCTCCGGTCTGGTCTCGGGCTGGTATGGTTGGATTTGAGCGTCTTGTCTCTTGACCAATGGCTTCTTGTATCCTTGCCTCTGAAAGAACCTCCTCATAGGAAATCCTCGACTGTGCCGTAGTATACCCTTGGAGCTCGAGGGTAAGGCCGTGATGGAACTTCATGGCCTTCTCCAGCTCGTTTGGTATTAGGATGGCACCGAATTGACTTAGTCGACTGAACTCTGCGTCGTAGGCGTCGACGGTCATGTCTCCTTGTTCCAAATGCAGGAACTGGGAGTACAGATCATTTCTGACCGTGGCTGGAAAGTATTTTGCATTGAAGTATTCTAGAAATTGCTCCCAAGTATGGTTCTTGCCGATGCTGCGCTCGATGGAGTCCCACCAGTGATGGGTGTTGCCTTTTAGTTGGGCCCTTACTGCGGTCATCCATAGATCGGGGTGAAGTTGTGAACCTTCTAGCAGCATTTTCGTGTTGGAGATCCAGTTTGAGATCTCTTCCGGAGTTTCGCTGCCCTTAAAGGTTCTCGGGCTCATCCGGCGAAAGCCTCGGACAGTGCCAGCTGGTTGGACAGGTGCTGGTGCTGGGGCAGTTGTTCTCTCCAGAGCCGTTATCAAGCTCTGTTTCAGGGCTTCAGTCTGTTGCTACTGAGCCTGTCTCAGGGCTTCAGTATGTTGCCACTGAGTCTGCAATATGGCTTGGAGGAGCTGGAATATTTGAGGCTGTCCCTCAAATTATGGCATCAGGGCTGGGAAGGCTGGAGGTGGAGGCAAAGGTGTCTCCGCCTGCGGTGTTGGTGTCTGGGAAGTTTTCCCTTCTTGTCGGGCTGGTGTTGCTTCCTGGGTAGGATCCTGGTGAAAGTACGGGGTTGTCGGATTGACCAGCATCCTTCTTGGAGATTGGTCTCTCGGGGGGGTTGGTGTCCTTTGGACATCTGGCGTTGGGTCTGTTGCTTGGTCAGCCCCATCAATCGCATGTCCGCTGGGTATGTCCATATTTCTGAAGAAGATAGAATGATTTTAGAAAAGTACGATGGAAATGATAAATGATAATCAAGCAGGATGCAATAGAAAAATATTTAAGGATAGAGTCAGTGTGGATGAGACCTAGTATTCCTATTCTATTGCAGGCTTGTTGAGCATGATATCATGCTACTAGCAATTTAACTGGACCTGCATAGGCCACCACTAAAACCGTGTCAACGTACTTGTTGACGGTACCCGAGGCAGTCTCAGATACATACTGTTATATGTAAATTCAGGAACAATATCATATGACAATAATTGAATTTAAACAGTAAACACTTGGCAAGATATACTTGCCTACTCCCTGATAGTGTTAAAAACCTGATCTCAAGTTTGAGGGTGCTTGTGACAGGGGGTCTGTAAACCCCTGAATTTTTCCTAATTATTAAATCTGGATTTTTCCCAATTTTCTGGAATTTTCGGCAATTTTTCTGAAATTAAAATCGTGGCTTTTAATTAATAAAGGATTTTTTTATTGTTAATTAATAATATTAAAATATCATGAAAATAACATTTTTGGGTGTAAAATAGAAAACTGGACTTGGGGTAATTTTCTGGGATTTTATTGGGCCTCAGACCTATTTTTAAAAGCCTAAAAACTAATTTCTAAAAAAGTAATTATTTAAATTACTGTTTAATTATTATTATTATTATTATTATTTTTATTATTATTATTTTTTTTTATTATTCCGTTTAGGGCCCGGCCCGGCCCAGTGGGCCGAGCCCAATGCAACCCAGCCCAGCCCGGCCATAGGCTAGCGGGTCGGGCGGGTCGGTCATACCCGCACCCGACCCGGACCCGCATCTCCCAAACCCGCTCCCCTCACACGACTGCCTCCTCCGGATTTTCCGCCGCCGCGCATTCTCCGGCGCCACGACCGCCTCCCACGTCGCCCCTCCACTCCGGACCCTCCGCCTCGACGCCCGGCTGAGCCTCCCTCGAAAACCCTATTTAAGACCCCATCACCGCCTCCTTTCTCCCCCCGAACACTAAACCCTAACCCTAGATCTACCCTCTCCGGCGAGGCCAGCTTCCGGCGACCCCCGAGACCCGCCGCCCCTGCGCCGTCCAGCGCAGCGCCGCCGTTCAGACCCTCCACCGCCGCCCTCCCCATCGTTCTCCTCCTCCTTCTTCCCTCAGACCCGCTGCCGAGCAGCTTCCAGCGACCGCTGCCGGCGCCGCCCGCATCTCGAGCACCGGCGACGTCGACCCTGACCTCGCCGCCCCTCGCCGCAGCCCGCCGTGACCTCGCCGACGCTCGACCCGCCTCCGGTGATCCCCAGCGAGCCCGGACACGCCGCGGACACGACCCAGACGCGGATTCGAGCCAGGACACGCGTCCAGGACACGATACGGACGCAGATCCGCGTATCGGACTAGAAATACCCCGATCCCGAGTCCGAGGCCTCCCCTCGGTACTCCTCCATCAGTTTTCCGGTAGGTGCCCCTATCCGCACGCCCTGTCCCTTCCAAAACCGCTACCCTGTCCGACCGGGACTGACAGAATAAAGCTCTGTCAATCCCGGGATAGCTTAGTTTTGGTAGTTTATAGTTAATTAGTAGATGTAATGATTGTTAGTTTTGGTTAATTAATTAACGATTTAATGCAACGATCCTTAATACGTATATTAATTATATATATATAATAAAAATAAAAACCTTATTAAATATTTCATAAATTAGTAATTACTTAGAATTTGATAGTTTAGAATTTGATTATGCACTACTGTCATGGAAAATATATATATAATTTCAATTAACAATTCTAAGGTTTTCCTATTATTTCAGAAAAATATATATATTCCATAGTAATTTTATTATATATATATAATAAAATAAAAACCTTATTAAATATTTCATAAATTAGTAATTACTTAATAGATAATTTCCGAAATGAATTTTTAGTATTTAAATACTAATTAGTAATTATTTAATATATAATTCTGAAATGATTTCAGTATTCAAAATATAATATATTTTCCAAAATATTATTTCTCTTATAAATTAATTGCTAAAAACAAACGATATTATTTTATTATAATCATTCCTTCCTATTTATCCTATTAGAAACAAAACGATATTTGACCATAAAAAATTCTCTACGAATAAAATAAATAAGTTTTATTATTAAAAAGGGGTTTTGTTTTACGAAATTACTATTACAAATTATTATTTTTAATCGATCGTTGGATTTAAATCATTAACTTAGTTAACTAATCAAGACAAAATTAAAACCCTCTGACTTAATTCTAAAATCAGATTATTAATAATTGTAGGTCCCTGTAACTAAGGTTGAGACCGTCGCGACATCTCACTCGCGTCACCAACCAACTCCAGGCAAGTTTCATATAATTCAAAACTGGTATTTTAGTTGTAATTAAATATGTTGCATGTCATATAGATATATTGAGATGACACTTGATTTCACGGAACCGACTGACTGACTGATGGATTGATTGACTCATTGACTCATTGACTATTGCCTCGGGAACTGGGGAGTAAAAGTTAGCACCCGTGGTCAAAGCCCCCTTATTGCATCATTGTGGATAGCTGAAGTCCAACCTCACTGGACTGACGCCGCACCGTGTTCACGCGAACACAGATTGCCTCCAACCCAGACCGGCCACGGGATGCTACTTTTCTCAAAACACTTTAGTGATTGTAGTTGTCATCATTGCTTCATCGACATTTACTGTTCTTGTTTCATATTTGTTGCATACAAAAATATAAATATTGTTCAAAACTATCTCATTGCATCATTTTAATTATCGTTAAAATGCTGGAATTGGATATATGTTCTTGCTCCCTCCTGACTGGAGATTAACAATTTTAGGTGATTGCGGTGACGATGAGGCGTATGATACCTTTTATGGTCCGGACCAGAGTTCTGAAGCCCTAGCTGAACCTAGCCAGGAGGCCGATGTTTAGTTGCTTCTTTTATTCCCAAATTGTAATAATCAGGGTTGAAGTAATAACCCTGGACCATGTTTGCTTAATCTTTGCTTGTAAAAGAATTTCTCTCAGACTTAGTAATAAAAATTGAATTTCCTTCATGTATTCTGGATGTCTGTGTGTTACTACGGATTGATACAGCTTACTGCCGCCGTCTCACAACGGTGCAGGCTGGGCATGATCCGACTGGACCCAGATTATTGGGATCGGGTCGTGACATGTTTTCAGTGGTGGCCCATGCAGGTCTTAAATACAACCTTTGGTCTAGTCAACTTAGGCTGGCCAAACAAACCGACTTGCCTTTGACTTTAGGTTTAGTATGACTTTAGGAAAACAGACTCTAGAAACAATTAGAACACTTAGAATTCTTGAGAAAAATTTCTACCTGTCACATCATAGGACCAAAATTCTTCTATCTATACATATATATAATTATTTTTTGCTTATAGAACATAGGTTACCTTGCTTATGCTTGCTTCCTAAACCTTCCAGAAGATGGCACGAGGAAAGACAACCCGTTCCGGCCCAGCAGAAGAAGAGGCTTCGTCTTCTGAGCACACCCCGAATCAAGCTCAGTCCGACCCCTCTCCGTTGCAGCTCACAGATCGCCCCCATGCTGCAAGAGCTCCCCGAGCTGCCTACACTTCAGTAGTGCATGCAGCTCCACCTATTCCTCCCAGGACCACATCAAATCCAGCTGATGTGACTCCTCCTGTTGCACCACCTGTGCCAGTGGACCCCGCTGAACTCGTAGGCCTGCTACGAGGAGTTCTTGAAGCCCAGAGGGCCCAAGCTGAAGCAAATCGCGAGCAGACCGCGATTATGAGAGAGGGCATGGAGAACGCCCACAATGTAGCCATGGCAGCGCTAGGAACACCCCGGTCAGAACAGGAGCCTGCCAAGGTAATTAAGGATTTAAAAGCTTGGATTCCATTAATGAATTTCTAGTCTAACCACAAACCTGTTATCCAGGTAAAGGTTGGAACTGTGGAAAACTTCAAGAAGTTGGACCCGCGTCCCTTCAAGGGGACCGAAGGCATCATCTACGCAGACGAGTGGCTAGATGATATGGAGCGACTCCTCAGCGTCGCTCGACTCCCAGACGACCTCATGGTTGAGGCCGTAGCACTCCAGCTGAGGGACTTGGCTAACATTTGGTACCGCAACGAGCCAAGATTTCGAGCTGGAGGGATTTCCTGGCGGCTATTCAAGAAGCAGTTCAAGCGGAAGTTCTTTCCAGAGGCTGCCCTCGAAGCTATGGGAAGGCAGTTTCAAGACCTGAAGCAAGGAGACCGCTCAATTGAAGAATATGCGGCTGAGTTCAACAGGCTTGGCAGGTTTGCAAGCCACCTGGTGGACAACCCTGTAGAACGTGCTAAGAAGTTCCGGCACGGACTACGTGAAGAGATCCGCACCTTAGTAGCTGCTAACGGTGCGAAGACTTATGACAAGATGTTGAAGGTGGCCCAAGATGTAGAGGCCAGTGCACCTGCTCGACCCAAGAGGGAGCATCCAGGGTCAAGCAACAGCTATCAGGGCAACAACAAGAGGCACAGCAACAACAACAATAGGCCCTCCTATCCCCAGCAGTCCCAGCAACAACAGCCAGCAGCGGCCAACAAAGCGCATCAGTACAACCAACCCAAGGCGGTCAACTGCGTCTACTGCAAAAGGCCAGGTCATACCGCAGAGATCTGCAGGAAGAAATTGGGACACTGCCTTGCTTGTGGATCTGCCACCCATCAAGTAAAGGACTGCCCCACGGCATACAACAAAACTGGAGCTGGACAGCAGAGAGGTCCACTGCCTACCCAGCAGCAGCGCTACAACCAGCACAGAGCCGGGCAAGCTTTTGCCTTGACTGTGGAAGAGCCAGAAGCTGAACCCGAGACGGAAGGAGATGTCATCGCAGGTTCCATTCTACTTCATTCGCACCCTGCCTTAGCATTATTTGATTCTGGAGCATCACACAGTTTTATATCTGCAAACTTCATTTCTGCACACCATCTAGCTACTGGCTTGAGTAAGATAATCTGTAGAGTTATGACTGGTGGAGGACCAATACCCATTAGTGAGACTTGTAGCTGCCCAGTCACTATCTCAGGACATGAGTTTCAGACGCAGTTCCTAATAATGCCTCTGCCAAACTATGACGTAGTCTTGGGCATGGATTGGCTTAGTCAGCACCATGCTCTGATAGACTGTCGAGAAGGCTGCGTAACTCTAGGTCCACCTGGAGGACCTAAACTCAAAGTGATTCGAGCACCTGAAGGCGTGGAGGGTGTGTCTTACACATCCATCACTGAAGAAACCGGACCCCCTCATCCCCTCATAGCAGAATTTATAGACGTCTTCCCAGACAATCTTCCAGGGCTACCCCCTGATCGAGATGTGGAATTCTCGATCGATCTTATACCTGGCGCAGCACCAATCTCCCAACGCTGCTACCGAGTGAATCCCAAGGAGTCTAAGGAAATGAAAGACCAAATTGACGAGCTTCAGGCGCAAGGATTCATCAGGACCGGTGCCTCACCCTGGGGTGCACCAGTCTTGTTTGTACCCAAGAAGGATGGGACAGTTAGAATGTGCATAGACTACCGGGCATTGAACAACATCACTATCAAGAACAAGTACCCGCTGCCCCGGATCGACGACCTCTTCGACCAGCTGAGTGGAGCTAAGGTTTTCTCGAAGATAGACCTCAGATCGGGTTACCATCAAATCAAGGTGAGGAAGGAAGACATTCCAAAGACGGCATTCAACACCAAGTATGGACAATTTGAATTCTTGGTCATGCCCTTTGGTCTTACGAATGCCCCAGCCGTGTTCATGAATCTCATGAACAAGGTCTTCCACAAATACTTGGACCAGTTTGTCGTTGTCTTCATTGACGACATTCTGATCTATTCGAAGACCAAGGAAGAACACGAGCAGCATTTGAGGATAATTTTGGAAACCCTCAGAAAGGAGAAGCTATATGGAAAACTGTCCAAGTGTGAATTTTTCCTAGACAAGGTGGACTTTCTCGGCCACGTTGTCACAGGAGAAGGCATATCAGTGGACCCCAAGAAGATAGCTGCCGTGGAGACATGGAATACTCCCAGTTCAGTTGCAGAGATCAGAAGCTTCTTGGGCTTAGCTGGATACTACAGAAAATTCGTGAAGGATTTTGCAAAAATTGCTGAGCCCATGACCAAGCTAACCAGGAAGAATGAAGAGTTCGTCTGGACCGAAGCGTGCCAGGCGTCATTTGAAGAGCTGAAGAGAAGGCTAACAACAGCACCAATTTTGTCGCTACCCTCAGGATCAGGAGGATTCTCAATTTATAGCGACGCGTCCGGCAAAGGATTAGGATGTGTGCTCCAGCAACATGGAAAGGTAATTGCTTATGCTTCCCGGCAATTACGGACTCATGAGAAGAACTACCCGACGCATGACCTGGAGCTAGCAGCAGTCATCTTCGCCTTGAAGCTATGGAAGCACTACCTGTACGGCGAAAGAGTAGAGATATACACGGACCACAAAAGTCTCAAGTATGTCTTTACACAGAAGGAGCTCAACATGCGTCAGAGACGATGGTTGGAGCTCATGAAGGACTTTGATATCAGCCTACAGTACCATCCCGGAAAGGCTAATGTGGTCGCCGACGCACTTAGTCGATATCCGATGGCGATGTTCTTGACGACAGATCGGTACCTACTGGAAGACATGGAGAAGCTGGGACTAGAACTCGTATTGCCTGCAGAAGAAATGAAGAAGCTTGGACGGGAAGCAATAGTGCCCGGCGCTGACTTCCCCATGATGCATTTGCAAGTGCAGTCTAGCTTGATGGACAAAATCAAAGAGACTCAATTCGAGGACGGAGCATTGTGCAAGCTCAGGGACCAGGTGTTAGCTGGCACACTGGACGGATTCTCTATTTCAGACGACGGAACACTGAGGAATGGCACCAGACTTTGTGTACCTGCTGGTGAATTGAGGGAACAGCTGATGCAGGAAGCGCATCACTCACAGTATTCCATCCACCCTGGAGCAAATAAGATGTACCGGGATATACGGGAGCACGTATGGTGGTACGGAATGAAGAAGGATGTCTCAAAATTCGTTGCCAAATGCTTGATCTGCCAGCAGGTGAAAGCAGATAGACAAAGACCAGCAGGACTTCTTCAGCCGCTGCCCATTCCAGAATGGAAATGGGAGCACATCACTATGGATTTTGTGTCAGGATTGCCTCGATCCCAAGGAGGGAAGGACGCTATTTGGGTGATCGTAGACAGATTAACTAAGTCTGCCCACTTCATTCCCTTCAAGGTTGGTTTATCCACCGAGAAGTTAGCTGCCCTATACATGAGGCAAATCGTCCGGATACATGGAGTTCCTGTGAGCATTGTATCAGACCGAGACAGCCGTTTTACTTCTCACTTCTGGAAGAGCTTGCAAGAGAGTCTGGGGACTCAACTGAAGTTCAGCACTGCATATCACCCACAGACCGACGGACAGTCGGAGAGAACCATCCAGACGTTAGAGGATATGCTGAGATCTTGCGTCCTGGATTTTGGAGGATCATGGGAGGACCACCTACACTTGGTAGAGTTTGCTTACAACAATAGCTACCAGGCCAGCATCAGCATGACTCCTTTCGAGGCTCTGTATGGACGTCGTTGCCGCACTCCCTTGGCTTGGGACGACGTAGGAGAACGAGTCATACTGGGTCCTGAGATGATTACAGATGCGGCTGAAAAAGTCAAGGTGATCAGAGACAGACTTCGGGTGGCTCAAGATCGTCAGAAACATTGGGCGGACAGCCGTCGCCGACTCGTGGAGTTCGAAGCAGGTGATAGTGTCTTCGTCAAGATCTCCCCCACCAGAGGAACTATCCGTTTTGGCAGAGCTGGGAAACTTAGTCCCAGGTATATCGGCCCATTCGAGATAGTGAACAGAGTTGGAGAGGTGGCATACAGAGTGGCGTTACCACCTAATCTTGAAGGCGTGCACAACGTCTTCCATGTATCGCAGCTGAGGCGTTACATTCCGGACCCGAGCCACATCCTGGATCATTCAGAGTTGGAGATTGGGCCAAGTCTTACAATACCAGAGCAGCCAGTGAGGATCATAGACCGTATGGAAAAGCAGTTGCGGAACACCGTGATTCCACTGGTCAAAGTTCAGTGGCTCCACCACTCCCCAGGCGAATCCACCTGGGAACGAGAGGCTGAGATGAAGCAGAAGTACCCTCATCTGTTTTAAGGCATGTTTACCCTGTTCTCCCCTCTATTATAGTAAATTTCGAGGACGAAATTTTTATAAGTTGGGTAGGTTGTAAACCCCTGAATTTTTCCTAATTATTAAATCTGGATTTTTCCCAATTTTCTGGAATTTTCGGCAATTTTTCTGAAATTAAAATCGTGGCTTTTAATTAATAAAGGATTTTTTTATTGTTAATTAATAATATTAAAATATCATGAAAATAACATTTTTGGGTGTAAAATAGAAAACTGGACTTGGGGTAATTTTCTGGGATTTTATTGGGCCTCAGACCTATTTTTAAAAGCCTAAAAACTAATTTCTAAAAAAGTAATTATTTAAATTACTGTTTAATTATTATTATTATTATTATTATTTTTATTATTATTATTTTTTTTTATTATTCCGTTTAGGGCCCGGCCCGGCCCAGTGGGCCGAGCCCAATGCAACCCAGCCCAGCCCGGCCATAGGCTAGCGGGTCGGGCGGGTCGGTCATACCCGCACCCGACCCGGACCCGCATCTCCCAAACCCGCTCCCCTCACACGACTGCCTCCTCCGGATTTTCCGCCGCCGCGCATTCTCCGGCGCCACGACCGCCTCCCACGTCGCCCCTCCACTCCGGACCCTCCGCCTCGACGCCCGGCTGAGCCTCCCTCGAAAACCCTATTTAAGACCCCATCACCGCCTCCTTTCTCCCCCCGAACACTAAACCCTAACCCTAGATCTACCCTCTCCGGCGAGGCCAGCTTCCGGCGACCCCCGAGACCCGCCGCCCCTGCGCCGTCCAGCGCAGCGCCGCCGTTCAGACCCTCCACCGCCGCCCTCCCCATCGTTCTCCTCCTCCTTCTTCCCTCAGACCCGCTGCCGAGCAGCTTCCAGCGACCGCTGCCGGCGCCGCCCGCATCTCGAGCACCGGCGACGTCGACCCTGACCTCGCCGCCCCTCGCCGCAGCCCGCCGTGACCTCGCCGACGCTCGACCCGCCTCCGGTGATCCCCAGCGAGCCCGGACACGCCGCGGACACGACCCAGACGCGGATTCGAGCCAGGACACGCGTCCAGGACACGATACGGACGCAGATCCGCGTATCGGACTAGAAATACCCCGATCCCGAGTCCGAGGCCTCCCCTCGGTACTCCTCCATCAGTTTTCCGGTAGGTGCCCCTATCCGCACGCCCTGTCCCTTCCAAAACCGCTACCCTGTCCGACCGGGACTGACAGAATAAAGCTCTGTCAATCCCGGGATAGCTTAGTTTTGGTAGTTTATAGTTAATTAGTAGATGTAATGATTGTTAGTTTTGGTTAATTAATTAACGATTTAATGCAACGATCCTTAATACGTATATTAATTATATATATATAATAAAAATAAAAACCTTATTAAATATTTCATAAATTAGTAATTACTTAGAATTTGATAGTTTAGAATTTGATTATGCACTACTGTCATGGAAAATATATATATAATTTCAATTAACAATTCTAAGGTTTTCCTATTATTTCAGAAAAATATATATATTCCATAGTAATTTTATTATATATATATAATAAAATAAAAACCTTATTAAATATTTCATAAATTAGTAATTACTTAATAGATAATTTCCGAAATGAATTTTTAGTATTTAAATACTAATTAGTAATTATTTAATATATAATTCTGAAATGATTTCAGTATTCAAAATATAATATATTTTCCAAAATATTATTTCTCTTATAAATTAATTGCTAAAAACAAACGATATTATTTTATTATAATCATTCCTTCCTATTTATCCTATTAGAAACAAAACGATATTTGACCATAAAAAATTCTCTACGAATAAAATAAATAAGTTTTATTATTAAAAAGGGGTTTTGTTTTACGAAATTACTATTACAAATTATTATTTTTAATCGATCGTTGGATTTAAATCATTAACTTAGTTAACTAATCAAGACAAAATTAAAACCCTCTGACTTAATTCTAAAATCAGATTATTAATAATTGTAGGTCCCTGTAACTAAGGTTGAGACCGTCGCGACATCTCACTCGCGTCACCAACCAACTCCAGGCAAGTTTCATATAATTCAAAACTGGTATTTTAGTTGTAATTAAATATGTTGCATGTCATATAGATATATTGAGATGACACTTGATTTCACGGAACCGACTGACTGACTGATGGATTGATTGACTCATTGACTCATTGACTATTGCCTCGGGAACTGGGGAGTAAAAGTTAGCACCCGTGGTCAAAGCCCCCTTATTGCATCATTGTGGATAGCTGAAGTCCAACCTCACTGGACTGACGCCGCACCGTGTTCACGCGAACACAGATTGCCTCCAACCCAGACCGGCCACGGGATGCTACTTTTCTCAAAACACTTTAGTGATTGTAGTTGTCATCATTGCTTCATCGACATTTACTGTTCTTGTTTCATATTTGTTGCATACAAAAATATAAATATTGTTCAAAACTATCTCATTGCATCATTTTAATTATCGTTAAAATGCTGGAATTGGATATATGTTCTTGCTCCCTCCTGACTGGAGATTAACAATTTTAGGTGATTGCGGTGACGATGAGGCGTATGATACCTTTTATGGTCCGGACCAGAGTTCTGAAGCCCTAGCTGAACCTAGCCAGGAGGCCGATGTTTAGTTGCTTCTTTTATTCCCAAATTGTAATAATCAGGGTTGAAGTAATAACCCTGGACCATGTTTGCTTAATCTTTGCTTGTAAAAGAATTTCTCTCAGACTTAGTAATAAAAATTGAATTTCCTTCATGTATTCTGGATGTCTGTGTGTTACTACGGATTGATACAGCTTACTGCCGCCGTCTCACAACGGTGCAGGCTGGGCATGATCCGACTGGACCCAGATTATTGGGATCGGGTCGTGACAGGGTCACTGGCTGTGCTGAAGATATTTTCTGTTAAAACATACAGGGTTCGTGAATATCATGGGTATAATATAAAAGTATATACATACTTATGTATATATATAACAATATATATATAATATAGGATATACATATATATATAGAGTATATATATACATATAGATATAGTATATATAGTAGTATATATATAGCATATGTATATATAATAAAGAAAAGAAAAAATGCAGGAAATGTAAGTACATATATCTATATACTGTATATCCAGTATTATAGTATATAATAATATAAATATATGTATATATAATACATATATAGATAATATATATATATATATATATATAAAAGAAAGACAAGTGCAGAATGTAAATGTACATATATAATATACTGTATTATCCAGTATAATAGTATATTATATATAGATATAGATATATATATATATATATATATATATATATATACATATATATATATATATATATATATATATATATATATATATATATATATATATATATATATATATATATATATATATATATATATATATATATATATATATATATATATATACATATATATATATATATATATATATATATATATATATATGTACTGTATTATCCAGTACTATATTATATAGTATATATTATATATATATATATATATATATATATATATATATATATATATATATATATATATATATATATATATATATATATATATATCTATATATATATATATATATATATAATATATATATATATATATATATATATATATATATATATATATATATATATATATATAAAAAGAAAGGCAGTGCAGGAAATGTAAATACATATATAAATACTGTATTATCCAGTATTGATTATTAATAATAATAATATTATAATTATTACATAATATATATATAACATATACATAATATGTTATATATAGCTATATACATATACATATAAATATACATATCATATATATAATTACATATATATATATAAATATATGTATACATATATATATATATATATATATATATACTATATACTATATACTATATATATATATATATATATATATATATATATATATATATATATATATATATATATATATATATATATATATATATATATATATATATATATATATATACTATAATTATTACATAATATATATATAACATATAAATAATATGTTATATATAAATATATACATATAAATATACATATATATATATATATATATATATATATATATATATATATATATATATATATATATATATATATATATATATATATATATATATATAATAATAATATATATACAGTATACATATACTGTATATATACAGTATATAATTAATATAATATATATTATATATTAATATGTATATATAAACATATATATATAAATATACATATATATACATATATATACATATATACATATATACATACATACATATAATTATACTTATATATGTATAGAGAAGATGGGAGGGTATACCTACTGACAGGTGGGGCCCTTGGCTCGTCGCCGGCGGGAGGACGACGGCGGAGGTGGTGGTGGCTGGCCGGAGGAGCGGCAACAGCAACAGTTGCTGCCAGCAACAGCAGCAGCAGTAGCAGCTTGCAGCGGCTGTGGCGGCGGCGGAGGCGGCGGTGCAGGGCGTCGGGACGACGGAGGAGGGGGCGGCGAAGAGTTCGGGGGGGGGGAGTGGCGGTGGTCAGAGGTAGTGGTGGCGGTCGTTCGAGGAGGTTGGGGTGGCTCGGGGGCAGGGGGCAGGGAGAGTCGGCGGAGGGTTACGGGGGAGCTGCCGGCCGCTGAGGGTGTCGTGGGGCGGTGGGGGCAGGGTGGTTCGACGGAGGAAGGTGTGACGGAGCGGATGGGGGTGGTGGCGGAGGTCCACGGTGGTCGGGGTGGCGGTGAGGGGCGTCGGGGTGGGGAGGAGCTGCTGTGGAAAGGAAGGAAGGGAGGGTGCTGCGGGGGCTGCCGGAGGCGGAGGCGGCGGCCAGGGAGGGCGGCGGTTGGCCGGGGAGTAGCTGGGGGAGGGGCGAGGAGGTTGGCGGTGGTCCGGTGGGCGGAGGTGGTCGGGGTTGGAGCTGGGTGAGTTCGGTTTGAGGGGGGCTGGGGTGTTTATATAGGTTTTAGGGTTTGGGGTAGATTTGTAATTAGTTTAAACTATTAGGGGTAGTTTGGTAATTTTGGATTTTTGATATTTTCCTGATATTATCAGGATAATTAGGGTGGGTCCCACTCCACCTATTCAATAACCAATGAGGTGATGCCACCTCACATGGAATTTGCATAAAAACCCTTGAATTTTCATAAATTGCAAATAGGTCCTAAAATTAGAAAATTGCGCAATTATGCAATTTATCTGGAAAATCACCTGGTTCCTAAAAATACTAAAATTCAAAGAATTGAGGGGAAAAGCTGGAGAAGTGCCCTGGGGTATGGGGGTGAGCCTGGGTAGGGGCAGGGCCTGATTCTTTGGGTGTTACGGGTCACCATATTTATTATTTAATAAATACTGCGCACGGTGTTCACTAATTATTTAGGGGCAGGTAGGGTCATAATTTTACTACGGTGTCAATACACTAATTGTAGTATAATACAAGTAAAATATTATCGTATTTTTGTTTGGGCAAAACAGGTGTATGTTGGGCCTCAAATCCCTAGGGGTACAGAGATGGGTAAAGAGCAGGAATTTAAATATGAATTAAATATGTACGTTTGTAACGATATTTGTGCGACTAAAACAAAGCACAAAACAAAGTATCTGGGAGTTACACAAACTTCAGAAAAATAGTCTAACATGTCTAGGACAGGTATGTGAACTTTTGTTTGGGGATAACAGCTAGTGTAATGCTCTAATCAATTGTGTAATGGACATGTGCACAATCAATAGGATATATAATAAATAAATTTTAAAAAGTTGCAATAATTCTAATTAGCATAAAAATAATTTTAAAATACTGAAATCTGGTCGAGGGAGTTTACACTCTCTTTCCAAGGCTTACAATTTGAGAACTATACAAACAACGATGTTCCATATGAAATATCTCTAGCTGTAACGCTTTAAGTTGCCAACCGAACCCCAATGCCTCGACACATCCAAGCACACTCCGCACCTGTGAAGATCTGGTGGTGGGACATACATTGGGGAATGCACTATTGAGTGGCCTCTAGCCCACTCAGCTAAAATTAACACGTTGATTGTGAGTGCAAAGCAAACTTATGTGGTTTTTAAATCTTGCTTTAGGATCAGTTACATTGCATAGAATATGTGTCAATAAGTATAAAAGTATAACGCAATAAAGTTGACCATTCTTCCCTGTCAATACAACGATATCATTTATAATGAATTTAAAAAACAATGCATTACAAGGGTGTCCCTGCAGAAGATAATCATTAGCCTTTATATCATTAAGTATATCGGGCACTCGTTCCTGCAAACATTTCTGATAGGTCTATATTCATATTGATAGCATGCAACCTAACTTTATATGAAAGTCACTGGCACCACAAGCCATCCTGGACCATAGCTTGGTTAGACGACGATCCTTTCAGTGCAAGTACAAACCCCACTAAATTTTTCCGAATCACTAGCGCAAGTACGACAACAACTACCTGTGTTAGTACGTCGATAGCAATATTCCTCCTAGGCCGATACGATCGTTGTGCCCTTGCGATCATTAGAGAAATATATATACCTTGTGCACAAGTTATTTATGATAATGCAAATGTATGAATAATTAGACTTTAATACATATGCATGGTAAAAACTGAAATATACTACACAATTTATCTTACCATATTACCAACTCAGTTTTCAGTCTAGGGATACTGCCTTGGCGACCCAACGGTCACAATTTTTTCTATGTTTCTATCTCTGAAATGACAATACTCCAATTTTTTCGCTCATAGCAACAATAGGATATTCCATATGATACTCTAAAACATATTTATATCCACATATATACAACAATTTTATAATTCCAAGTGATATGATAAAAGAAGTTCTACTTTGCACAAGTCTATCTCAACGGTACAAACTCCATGTCTAAAGTAGTAGTACGAAAATCTATACATTACATCATGTTAATATTCCATGTTCTATACAACGTGTTATAAAAATGAAATCACTCTCTTGTTTATCTTGATTCGTTTCTTCTTTTATTTGTATATACAAAACTCATAGTATAGAAACCAAACATTTAACATCTGTTTCATTATTGTGAAAGTAGATGAGATAATAATCAAGACTACCCATCGGAAGAAACAACTAACTATCTTGACCGAGAAAAACTATGAATAAATAATCTGCTTGAATTCAAATCCAAACGGTCGTTCGAGCCAACAAACTATCTCATTGTACCCAATAGAGCGGGGGCATTGCACCATGCACCCGGTGGAAAATTCAACTGTAAGTCCCCTGATTTTCATAAATTATTAATTTGGACTTTTCATAATTTTCTGGTATTTTTCGGGATTTTTCTGTAATTAAAACCTAGGCTCTTGGTAATTAAATGATTTTTATTTGCTGTTAATTACTATTAAAATATTATGAAAATAATATTTTTAGGTGTAAAATGGAAAACTGGACTTAGGGTAATTTTTCTGGAATTTATCGGGCCCCGGACCTATTTTTAAATCACCTAAAACTATTTAATTAATTAATTAATTAATTAATTAATTAATTATTATTTTTATTATTTAAAAACCCAGCCCGGCCCAAACGGCCCAAAACCCAGCCCGGCCCAACCGCCCGCGGCCCAGTCCCCTCCGGCTCATTAACCCTAACGGGTCGGGTCGGGTCCACCCGAACCCGACCCGCCCGACTGAACCCGTTCCCCTTTCTCCTTGACCGAGTCCCCCGTCCGGCCTCCGCTTCGGCCGGCTGGGCCGCCCTCCGCGCTGCCGCGGCCACGCGCCCCCGCCCCCGCGCGGGCCGCCGCCTCCCTCGGCCACGCCACCACCCGCTCCCTCTTTAAAAACCCCGCCCCAGACCCCTCTCCGGCCACCCGCTCCTCCCTACCGTGCCCTGCCGCTGCCACCAGCCTCCGGCAACGCCCCGACCATCACCGATCCTCCGCTCCGCCGTCCCCGACCCGCCACAGCCAGCCCCGCTGCCCCTCGACCCAGCGCCGGCCACCACGTCCCTGGCCCCTTCCCCGACCTCGCAGCGGCGTCCCCCGCCCGCTCCGGCAACCGCCACGCCGTGCCCGCCCTCGCCGGCGCCGCCCAGCCCCCGACCGGCCTTCCCCGCAGGGCGCCGCCCTCCTCCGGCCAGCCTCCCCCGCCGGAGCTTCGAACCCTAACCCTAATTTCCCAATTCCTCGTGTCGTGTCGGACACGACACGGACACGGGATTTTCGGGTTTTTAGAACCAGTTCAGGTGCGTGTAGTTTCTTGCTCGTAGCTCAGTTTTCAATTCCGTAAATTGCATTGCGAAGCCTGTATGACCCTCTCGGTGCCCGGACAAACCGCTCGGGGCATCGCGTCCTGTGGTGATCGCACACCGCGATCCAAAAGCAGGAAAAACCAGACCCTGTTTCACCCCGGAACTGAGTACGCCCCGCCAAATGGGACGACTTGGTCGCATGCGGTCTTCACAGATACGTGCACAGCGTCGATACGGACGTGTAAGATTTCGCGAAAGCTGATTCGGGTGTGCGTGCACACCGGAATCAACGCGTATCCGCGGACATCGCCCCGTATCCGACTTTTCTGCATTTCGCCCTAACTTCTGGTACACTCGTCGGATCAAGACGAAACTTGCGCCATCGGACTCGTAGCGATATGCTGGTCCTGTGGGTCAAGTTTGGTTCGATTCTGAGAACGTTGACGAAATCGCGTGTCGTGGGCCCCACAGGCCCCGCTCGACGGGCGATTTTGTGATCGGCTCATCGGAATCCAATTCTGGAAGTTCCATTGGGTTCGTATCATCGTTCCTGACCTGTCGACACTAAGTTGGGTGAATTTGGGGACCTTTGACCCGGACACGTTTTTCGGTGCAAAGCGGGCCCACCGGCGGACCCCGTTTTGACCCGAAACTGTCGTTTTTGTCCTTGTCTCCAAATTGGACCCAAAGACAGGCGTTTCTAGCTATTTGACATCTTCTGAGCGTGATGGTAATGTCTATTTCAGCTTTTGGACTCATTTCTGGAAATTTCCCCGAGAGACAAAACTGTAATTGGATCCAAACATCAGGCAAGTACCTGCACTTCAAGTTTATTCTTTATATTGTGATAATTAATTCCTTGCTCTACTAGTACCATTGGATGTTTACACGTAGTGTTAGAATCTGGATTTCATGTCTTGAATACTGGATTTCTTGTCTTGCTTTCGTGTCGGGTGGGAGAATACTGAAAGGCATGTAGTTTACCCTGACCCTTGCCATGATTAATAGCTGTTGGTACACGACTGTCCATCAGCCGGATCTCAATTATTCCTGTTAAATAGCCGTCTATGATGGCCGGTTTAACCCTATAAACCCCTACATGCCAACTAGGTATTCTAAATACACAAGTTCACACACATAGTTTCTTGTCTTGTTACAGTTCCTATTGTCTGGTTGTAATTCATTTTCCTGTCACCTTGTTCCTGTTTTACTCATGTCCCTGTCTTACATCAATTAACTCTTAGTTATTGTTACTATTACTTATACATATCCTCAACATGATACCTGTCAGTTCTTTTCTACTTGTCGTAAATATTTAGTTTAATCTTTGTTGTGCATTGTGTACTTTGCTCCTTTCCTGACTGGATCCGTTGATTTAGGCAATGATGAGGATTATGCCCCCACCTATTATGATCCCTATGAGGCAGCAGGTGATACATCTGAGGAGCCTGTTTCCACTCAGGAGACTACTCCTGCGGAGTAGATAGCAGTTAGTTATTCATTTTCTTTCAGCACAGCAATCGGGTTTGTCCCCGATTTATCTTCTGGATTCTGTATTAAACCATGGATTTGTATATCACAAATTGTCTTATGAAATCTTATCATTTCTATTTCCCTGTCATTTTCCTTGTCTATTTACTTTATTGTGGATGAGATAGATTCTAAATTACCTGTGATTATGACCTAGACAGCGTACTGCCGCCGACACTGCGGCGTAGGCTGGACGTGCCCACGCATTCGTGCCCGAATATCCGGGTGCGGGTCATGACACGTTTTTGTGGTGGCCCATGCAGGTCCAACGACTAAATTGTTCGGTTTTAACTTAGGGACCGAACATGCCTGCAATAAGATTGAGGATTTTAGGAAAAGCTCATCCACTTGATTGAATCGTTCTTGATGTTCATATCGGCTTCGAATCATTTTATTGACTTGCATTATGCCTTGATTCCTGTGCACCTTTATCGTTTATTTTTGGATGCAGAGTAAAGGATCTACCAGCAAGCGACGAGGTTCCTACAAGATCACCACGAGATGCTCTACCAGCATGACCGTGGAGAACGCGCAGACTCTTGGAGTAGCTAATGCGCGTAAGTGATTCGTAGATACCGTTTCTAGTATTGTTTAGCTCTTGCCTATTGGTTCGTGACCTCAGCCCCAACCTAGTAATTTCAAACTTGTTAAATAACATAGTATGCTTTTATATTGATAACTGTAGAGATTGTAGAATCTTGTGTTACTGTGCTTATTATAGGTTATTTTGTGTACTTAAATAATTGTACCTCCTTTCATCATCATCTAGCGCACTTAATTTTGCCGTACTTGATTTATGCTGCTATTCTATAGCCTAGTTTTGCAAGCTTACTCTTTATCGAGCTTGTTCATGACATATGTATTAGTGGGTCGACACACTAATACGATTGTCTATTCAGAATCAGTGCATTACGGTCTGATCAGCCTTAGTGCATTTTGATTCGCCTTTCGCACTACTTTACGTGGATTGAGAGATATAGTTGACTAATATACTTGCCCTAGACATGTCTGAACATATCACATCAGGTTACATGACTGTATTAATACGAGCATGTGAATAGGAATTACCAAGATAGAATTCAATCCACAATCGCTTGATAATTCCCACCTGAATTCTTTAAAACGCCTTGACCCCGATATTTCTATCCTATCACCCCACCCTTGAACTCTTTATTATTTATCTTCGTCTCCCTTTTTTTTTCGGAAAGACGAAATCTCGTGCTTGATATAAGTTTGATACATAGATAGTACTAGATATGTCCCATAGGCCGATCACATACTTGAGGATTATTCTTTCGAAATTAAGGACATATCATGATCGGCGTTAAAGTTCGAGGATTGAATGACATGAGTAAACATATTAAGGAATATTTCTTAAAGTATATAGTCTTTTGTGATGGATGGGTAAATTATTATAAGTTGGGTAGCAGTGCATTGTCAACTCGAGATGAATTTCTTTTGTGACCAAGTAAGAATTAGATTGAGAGAGGTTCAAGCCATTCCAATTTTAAAAATTTAGAGGGGTGACTAAAATGATTAATGAATGGATATCGAGGACCCAATAGTTGTATCTTAGGTACATGATAATGCAAGTGAAATCGTCAATTTGACTTTAGAGGATATAATTCAGACTTGAACATTGGTGGACTACACTTAAATTATCTTTCAATTTGATGATTTAAATTAAGAATTAAAATTGATGGTTGGACTACCTAGTTGGAATATTGAGGATGTGAATAGAATTTAAAAAGCTGAAGCATACAATTGTGAATGGGAATACTATTGGACTCGAGTCACTTCTAGAGGAAATTTTGATAGTTAGAATAGTGAGGCAAGGTCATAAGCATGTTCAATCCTTGAAGATGTTATAAGGGCTTACTCTAAAATATTTGCCTATGGGTAATTGGAGGAAGTAAGAAGTAATAACCATAGGTTGAATTTTGATTGGAACAGTAGTCATCTTAACCTTGAAGTGATTGCAGTGGATATAATTAGGATTTTAATTATCGCAAGGAGATTGCGATTGACTTGCCTTATGTACATAAAGGATTAACAGATTATGGCTTAATTTTAATTTCGAGGACGAAATTTTTATAAGTTGGGTAGATTGTAAGTCCCCTGATTTTCATAAATTATTAATTTGGACTTTTCACAATTTTCTAGTATTTTTGGGATTTTTCTGTAATTAAAACCTAGGCTCTTGGTAATTAAATGATTTTTATTTGCTGTTAATTACTATTAAAATATTATAAAAATAAAATTTTTGGGTGTAAAATGGAAAACTGGACTTAGGGTAATTTTTTTGGAATTTATCGAGTCCCGGACCTATTTTTAAATCACCTAAAACTATTTATTTAATTAATTAATTAATTATTATTATTATTATTATTATTATTATTATTTTTATTATTTAAAAATCCAGCCCGGCCCAAACGGCCCAAAACCCAGCCCGGCCCAACCGCCCGCGGCCCAGTCCCCTCCGGCCCATTAACCCTAACGGGTCGGGTCGGGTCCACCCGAACCCGACCCGCCCGACTGAACCCGTTCCCCTTTCTCCTTGACCGAGTCCCCCGTCCGGCCTCCGCTTCCGCCGGCTGCGCCGCCCTCCGCGCTGCCGCGGCCACGCGCCCCCGCCCCCGCGCGGGCCGCCGCCTCCCTCGGCCACGCCACCACCCTCTCCCCCTTTAAAAACCCCGCCCCAGACCCCTCTCCAGCCACCCGCTCCTCCCCACCGTGCCCTGCCGCTGCCACCAGCCTCCGGCAACGCCCCGACCACCGCCGCTCCTCCGCTCCGCCGTCCCCGACCCGCCACAGCCAGCCCCGCTGCCCCTCGACCCAGCGCCGGCCACCACGTCCCTGGCCCCTTCCCCGACCTCGCAGCGGCGTCCCCCGCCCGCTCCGGCAACCGCCACGCCGTGCCCGCCCTCGCCGGCGCCGCCCAGCCCCCGGCCGGCCTTCCCCGCAGCGGTGCCGCCTTCCTCCGGCCAACCTCCCCCGCCGGAGCTTCGAACCCTAACCCTAATTTCCCAATTCCTCGTGTCGTGTCGGACACGACACGGACACGGGATTTTCGGGTTTTTAGAACCAGTTCAGGTGCGTGTAGTTTCTTGCTCGTAGCTCGGTTTTTAATTCCGTAAATTGCGTTGCGAAGCCTATATGACCCTCTCGGTGTCCGGACAAACCGCTCGGGGCATCGCGTCCTGTGGTGATCGCACACCGCGATCCAAAAGCAGGAAAAACCAGACCATGTTTCACCCCGGAACTGAGTACGCCCCGCCAAACGGGACGACTTGGTCGCGTGCGGTCTTCACAGATACTTGCGCAGCGTCGATACGGACATGTGAGATTTCGCGGAAGCTGATTCGGGTGTGCGTGCACACCGGAATCAACGCGTATCCGCGGACATCGCCCCGTATCCGACTTTTCTGTATTTCGCCCTAACTTCTGGTACACTCGTCGGATCGAGACGAAACTTGCGCCATCGGACTCGTAGCGATACGCTGGTCCTGTGGGTCAAGTTTGGTTCGATTCTGAGAACGTTGACGAAATCGCGTGTCGTGGGCCCCACAGGCCCCGCTCGACGGGCGATTTTGTGATCGGCTCATCGGAATTCAATTCTGGAAGTTCCGTTGGATTCGTATCATCGTTCCTGACCTGTCGACACTAAGTTGGGTGAATTTGGGGACCTTTGACCCTGACACATTTTTCGGTGCAAAGCGGGCCCACCGGCGGACCCCGTTTTGACCCGAAACTGCCGTTTTTGTCCTTGTCTCCAAATTGGACCCAAAGACAGGCATTTCTAGCTATTTGACATCTTCTGAGCGTGATGGTAATGTCTATTTCAGCTTTTGGACTCATTTCTGGAAATTTCCCCGAGAGACAAAACTGTAATTGGATCCAAACATCAGGCAAGTACCTGCACTTCAAGTTTATTCTTTATATTGTGATAATTAATTCCTTACTCTACTAGTACCATTGGATGTTTACACGTAGTGTTAGAATCTGAATTTCATGTCTTGAATACTGGATTTCATGTCTTGCTTTCGTGTCGGGTGGGAGAATACTGAAAGGCATGTAGTTTACCCTGACCCTTGCCATGATTAATAGCTGTTGGTACACGACTGTCCATCAGTCGGATCTCGATTATTCCTGTTTAATAATCGTCTATGACGGCCGGTTTAACCCTATAAACCCCTACATGCCAACTAGGTATTCTAAATACACAAGTTCACACACATAGTTTCTTGTCTTGTTACAGTTCCTATTGTCTGGTTGTAATTCATTTTCCTGTCACCTTGTTCCTGTTTTACTCATGTCCCTGTCTTACAGCAATTAACTCTTAGTTATTGTTACTATTACTTATACATATCCTCAACATGATACCTGTCAGTTCTTTTCTACTTGTCATAAATATTTAGTTTAATCTTTGTTGTGCATTGTGTACTTTGCTCCTTTCCTGACTGGATCCGTTGATTTAGGCAATGATGAGAATTATGCCCCCACCTATTATGATCCCTATGAGGCAGCAGGTGATACATCTGAGGAGCCTGTTCCCACTCAGGAGACTACTCCTGCGGAGTAGATAGCAGTTAGTTATTCATTTTCTTTCAGTACAGCAATCGGGTTTGTCCCCGATTTATCTTCTGGATTCTGTATTAAACCATGGATTTGTATATCACAAATTATCTTATGAAATCTTATCATTTCTATTTTCCTGTCATTTTCCTTGTCTATTTACTTTATTGTGGATGAGATAGATTCTAAATTACCTGTGATTATGACCTAGACAGCGTACTACCGCCGATACTGCGGCGTAGGCTGGACGTGCCCACGCACTCGTGCCCGAATATCCGGGTGCGGGTCGTGACATCAACCAACGATCACAACCTTATCCCGGAGAGGAGATGGACGAAGGTGGAGAATTTTGGGAGTTTTTGGTTCTAATCACTTTTTATGGTGATTTACTCGAGAGAAAAGATGGTAAAAACAAAACAAAAAACTATTTTTAAAACAGATCCTCTGGATCGTGTCCAGGATTTACGTGCGCCACTAATAGCATAACGGGATTGTGAAAGACTCGTGCATGGCAGCAGGAGACCAGTAACCGCATCTCTAAAAGAATAAATAAATACAAAATAAAAGAAGATGTGAATTATTGTTTTACCCTAGCTTAGTCTGCGGCTCGCAAGCGTACTAGGTGCACGACTAATAAATGCGTCAAAATATACATTAAATTGTGCACCGCTTGCGAGTTAGATGGAGTCCAACTCCCGTAAAATTTACTTACCCAATAAAGTGGATTTAACACTTTAAACAAAAAAAAATAAACATAAATTTTTATTTACAGGGAAGAAGTTTCGTGTATTAGCGGGTGGGGGAAGATGTTTGAAGTTATTGCAAATAAGGGGAGAACCCGGCAATAACATTGGCGGGTTGAGGGGGGAAGAAATAACTCGACAATATTATTGTCGGGGTAAATGGGGTTGAATAACCCGACAATAAAACTATCGGGTTGTGATCCTCGAAGTCCGTGATGGTCGGCGACCTCCCAGCTCCTCGAAGACTCCCACCTGTTTGAATTCTCAAAGACCTCCTTCCCTCGTCTATAAACCCTCTCTTTTCCTCCCCTTCCAACACACACCCCTTCTTCTTCTTCCCTCTTCCCATTCACAGCAGCTCTAATTTTCTTCTCTCCCCCATTTACAACAGTAACTTCTCTTCCCTTGTAGAAGAAAACATAAGAAATATTATTAATTTTAAATTTGTAGTTTTTGATTAGAAATATATTTGTTATAATTTATTAAAAATATATATATTAGTAGGTTATAATAGTTGTGTATTTTTTTAGATGGCAAACAAAAATGATGGACGTATTCATGGTGGACTGACTACTGGCATTATTATTCAGGAACGTGAAAACCACGTGTGTAACAAAATATTCACTGGACAGGTAAATTTTAAAAACTTAAGTATGCTAGTTAATTATTATTTTTCACATAATTATAATGTATATATTTAATTTATAGTCATATAATCATCTTTCCAAATTTTGAACCCGGGAGCGTGGGGAGTGGCGGAAGCAGCGAAACTACCATATATGGGAGCTAAATACGGCTCAAAAGGCTTTGCTTCATTCCTTTGGGTTCGACTATATAGATAGTATTAGATATTTAAGCCACGATGTTCATCTAATTTTAAGTCTCGTTGAGCGTTGGTGGCCTGAACGTAACACTTTTTAATTGTCCGTTGGCGAGATGACTGTAACACTATGGGATGTGGCCAATATACTAGGGTTACCTATTACAGGTGACCCTATATATTTTGATTCGCATGTAAAAGCATCTACTATAATCCCAAGATATCTTGGTATTAGAGCTCCATCAGATATAGGAAATGACAATTTTGTGAAGACGACAATACTTCGTGGCAACTTTATGGATTTAGATCGCACTATTTACCATGAGGTTGTTGTAGATGAATTAAGGGTATGTATTTTAATGTAAAGATTTATTTATTATTTAATATATTTTAGTGCTACTGATTATGAAGAAAACTAATATTTGCAGATACTTCAGTACACTAGAGCATATTTGCTCGGTTAATGTAGTTAACTTATATTTTCAGACTCATCTGGAGTCTGAAAATATAGTAAATGTGCAACTTTTGCCATTCCTGGAAAATTTGAAAGAACCCACTCGTCATGTATGGGGAGCTGCTACTTTAGCATATTTATATGCAAGTTTGACAGAATTTGTGGGTTCGGACTCTTACAAGAGTATTTCTGGATGCATGACACTACTTCAGGTTAGAATAGACTGTTAAGATTATTATATTATTTATTTATTTTCTACTAATACCATGTTATTTTTATTATAGGTTTGGGCCTACGAGCATTTCTCTATTGGTAGGCCTGTTACTAGCATTACTAGTGATGTTGGAGTCTTTCCGCTTGCTTTACGATGGCCCATAGAAGTAGTGGATCAACAATACTATTTATACATGGCAGTAGTACTTTATCGTGACCAATTTGACATATTGCAGTATACTGAGGTAATAATTTAATTATCTTGTCAATTGCTTTAAGTTATCATCTTTGCCAAACATCGTAACAATTTGATACATTGTCAACAAATAAGTTCAGTGGATACCATATACATTTGAAGATGATGCTCCAAAAATAAAGCAAACATCGTATAATCTCAGTTTGCATAGATCTTTTATTATATATGACTGGTTTACCATGTATCATCCGGCAGACCGTGTCCTTCGACAATTCGGAATGAACCAAGTAATTCTCGCTGATCTACCTACTATGAGTTATGGTAAAGCTATTGCAAGAAGTAGAATTCATGGTGTCATTGGTGAATGGAATAGTCAATACGAGCGTTATAGTGTGAGGAATATATCTCCCCTAATAGCATCTTTGGACGAATGTAAGTTCTAACTTACTACTTACTTGGATTGATGAATTACAAATAGTGTGCTAACATTTCTTCATATTTTGCAGACATGGGTGACCTTGCTTATAGACAATGGTGGGGATGCCCTCGTATGGGCAATAGAGTGCTAACATTTGAAGAACCAAGGTTCAATTATAGAGCCATAGATGATTCTAGTTAACGTGCTTTCGCTGAAGACACGTCTGAATTGGTATGACTTCATTACAAGTTAAAAATTACATATACTTATATATATATATAAATTTTAATTTATAACTTTCATATTTCAGAGTACAAAATGTGCACAATATTTGTAAGAACCAGAGAGATATCCCCGCCAACATTGTCGAGGGCTTATACGGGATCTTGTGACTTGTGTCGATCGTTTGGGTCTTGGACAGGAACCGAAATGCCTCCATTACATACACGTATCCCACCAGATTATCCGACCGGCATTGTTAGTCGGAGATAGTCCCGTATAGTCCCGTCATTGTAGGAGGGATGCTGAGGAGGGCACTAGCTAGCAGTACTCTGGGGAGGGTACTAGCCAGTAGTATGGTGGGCAGGGCATTTCTATACACTACGCTGGGGAGGAAACTAGCCAACAGTACGCTGGGAAGGGCACTAGCCAACAATACGCTGTGGATGACACTAGCTAACAATACGCTGGAGAGGGAACTACATCAGCAACAAACCTAGTGGAATACTATACGCAATTGTTTTCAACTCCATCAGCACCAGTGCATATCCAGACTCAAGAGGAGGAGGAGGAGGAAGAAAGATTTTCTTGGTAGATGAAAGTATTTCTTATTTGTAAGTATGATTTGTAACAATGTTTGAAATGAAGAATAATTTATATTTTTAAATAAAAAATAATTGTCAACTTTTTTTATTTGGAAGTTACAACAGTCTTCAATAATTCTACTTTACTCTCTTGGCTGACTAGTACATCTTCTTCTGTTGTGTCCCATCGCACCACAATACTACAACGAAGTTCCCTTGTCGATGATTCCCGGGGTTTAATGTGGTTCTTCTTTGGTCTTCCAGCTTTGCGTCATATATCTGGTACTCCAATTTCTCCTATAACCAAAGGAGCTTGAATCTTGTAGGGAACTGGAATTGGTTCCATCTTTGGTTCATATACACTTATCAACTTCTCCGTAGAAAATATTACATGATAAAAACTGTTAATACTTATATTGCAATATCTACACACAAAATATGCATGTATACATGGTATATAAGTATGGTACCACATAAAATATGTACAAGATCTATCGCCTAATCGTACAATATATGTTCTACTGCTTGCACGATCTATTATTTCAAACTTATAACTATCAATACCTAATATTTTAGATGATGCCTTTCTTTGATAATACATGCCATAGTATATAACATCTTCGGACAATAATCGGTATCTATATTTTTAGCAATGTTTCTGTTCTTGTCATAAAGTGCTATAATCTTGGCTCTAATACTATCGAAAAGTGTAGTTATTGGTTTATCTCGTAAATTCTTAATCCAGTTGTTAAAACATTCATCAAAATTAGAAGTGTTAATATCTAATCTAGGACAAGAAGCATACGCAGTTATCCAATGTTCAAAATGACAATTTTCATCGTTTACACTAATAAGCCAATCGTACGTTGTGATGTTATCGTCTTTAATTATTTTAAACAAATGCTCTGCATCTATTTGATTGTACAATCTAGCAAGTGAGTCCTACAAGTTTTGAAATGTTGGTTCTTTCGCAACTTTTTCATATTTTGTTTAAAATGTTGAATACAAAAAAAAAGGAGATTCTGAAAAAATAGCATGCATAGCATGTATTAATCATTTTTGCTTATCAGATATTAATAAAATTATACTCCAATCATTAATAAAACTTTCAAAAGATATTCTAAAAGAGTTTAAAAACCAAGAATCACTATTTTCACCTTCAGCAACAACATAAGCAATATGATATAATTTATAGTTAGGATCGTAAGCACAAGCAATAAATAATATACCTTTATATTTAGATAAAAGAAATGTAGCATCAGTACTAATAACCGGTAGACAACCCCTTAAAAATTCGTCAATGCAAACCTTAAAACAAATGAAAATTTATTGAAACCTATTATTTTCGACAATCTGAAGGAAACATCTACTACTTGGATTCGTCTCCATAATTCTAAAACCATACTCTTCAAGACTAGCATATGCCTCATCACAACTACCATTTATTTCAGCTAACGTTATCTCTCGGGCTCTCCAGGCTTTGGAATAAGTAACATGTATACGATGTTCCCTAAATATATCTTTAACGATTTATGATGCATTATATGACTGATTATCTCTAATCATATCAACTATACATCTCTTAATCCATGTAGTGGTAGCTAGTCTATGACGTCCTGTTGTAAGTCCAGCTAAACAAGAATGATGACTTTCTAATTTAGCAACCTTAACTATTTCGTCAGTTCCAATAGGTTTGGCATATACTCTCCAATTACAATTCGGTTGATCACAAGTATATATAATTCCACGAGCATTGTTCATAGTACTAGCTGAACAACTAAAATTGCCTTCAATTGCTAAATTACTTAAAATTTCTAAATTTAGAACGGCTAGAGATTTTTTTTTTTTCGATGAATAATTTAGAAATGATAACATTATTAACATCATCATCTACATTTTCAATTAAATCATTACTATTGTCGTCATCATCGTCATTATCATCATGGTCATATTCATATGATGAATGACCTTCTTGGACAAATGAACTAATTTGTTGAGAAGAACTAGCACCCGAACTAACATACTGGTATTCAGAAAAATATTCGTTAATTCTATTATCTAATGTTGGTGCTACTTGAATAACATATATATTTATATAACGTGATTGTGAATTATTCTCAAGAATAAAATTTTATGCATCTTCACTATCTATCAAAAAATATCTAGAACCAGAAATAGACTTCAGAATAAATTCGTAACGAACATAACAACGTTCAATAATAAGATTATGCAAATTTTCAAAAGTAATATTCTGATAAGTAGAAAAAATTTGAGTTTCTCCTCCTTCGTAATCTAACTCGTTTAGTGTACCTCCGTGCAAGCATATTATTCTTACGCTACGATCCATGAATGGTTGTACTGCTACTGGCTGGGAACAATTTTTGCTAATGGTTGAAATTGCTTCTGTTGGAGGCTCTGAATTTTGTGGAAGGAATGAGAGGTAGAGAGTGGTAAATTGTGTGAGAGAATGAGATTAAGGTTCAGTTGAGTGAATGAGGGTGGGAATGAGAGTGAGGCCGGAGCCTCTGCGGTTTAAATAGGTGAACATTTAATGTAACTCGTCAAATATATTGGCGAGTTCCTAGTCGTTATGACCAACGTTCACTAAACGTTAGCTAACCCCCATTAACCCGACAATAATACTGTCGAGTTATTCCTCTTCCATAGAACCCGACAATATTAATGTTGAGTTATTCCTCTTCCATGTAACCCGACAATAATATTGTCGAGTTGTTTCTTCCCCCCTAAACCCGTCAATGTTATTGTCGGGTTCTCCCCTTATTTGCAATAACTTCAAACATCTCCCCTCACCAGCTAATACACGAAACTACTTCCCTGTAAATAATTTTTTTTGAAAAAATGCTCTATTCTATTTGAATATGTGGGACTAAAATTATCTAATCACATAGCAAATATGTATATGTTGCTCTAAGAGAGCAACACAACCAACATAGACTAGGACACTGAAGTAATTTTTGCTTTGTCGGCAACAACATAATGGCATTATCTTCTGCGAAAAATGATTCCCTTTGAGAAGTATATCTTGGCCAATAATATTTATATTTTTAAGGTATTCAGGCTGTAATATTTGCCATTTAAAAGCCTTTAAGTTTAAATTTATATTTTTAAGGTTCAAACGAATTTATTATATGATACTTAAACTGATAAATATGAAAATGTACAAGTTTATTGTATGTTAAGTAGCACAAAAGAAAGAGAATGAATCAGAAAATAGTGGTAGTTTACAACAAATACTTTTACTATAATTGCAAAAAACATGACAACAAATTAAAATGTTTCGAATATAACTCATCATGAGTGTAAACTCTCAAAAGTTAATTTGTATCGAAACCAGACTATAGAAGAGAAGCATGTCAAAATTTTCCTTCTTGACCCTATCCATGTTGGGGTCCAGTCTGGATTTGGTAAATTTTGGAGCCCAAATATGGTTAAAGATTTAATTTGATATAATTTGAAAATCTACATTAAATGTAAGATTTGATTAGATTTTAAATTTGTATCAAATATTTAATCTGCCATATTTGGACGTCCATAATTGGTGTTGGACTATTTTAGGTGTAATAGGATTATTATTTTAGGGTTTCCTTTTTAGGAAATCATATTATGACCTAAAATAGGTTTCTCATCCTATAAATAGGGAGGAGGGTGGAGGCACAAAGAATAAGCACAAGTTGGAGATTCGGGGTGCTTGTCCACAGAAAATCTAAGAGAAAGCTCGTGCTTTGCTCTTAGGACTTCGTCATCCAAGACAGAAGGAATAATGAGATCTAATCAAGGAGTCGTCAACTTCGGTTAGGAAGGAAGGAAATGAGATCTAATCAAGGAGTCGTCAACTTCGGTTAGGAAGATTGCTACGGGTTGGTGAGTGATTTCAATTATAATCTTCTACTTTTCTTCTTGAGTGTGGTGACGGGGTTGAACCTATTAGGGCAAAGAGTTTCAACATTAGTTTTTGGTAATCTTGTAATTTCATCTGAGTTATAAAGGTTGGGATTTGTCCAAGTGACGTAGTCACCGCCATATACTTATCTTCATTTGTGTTTGGTGTTCGTAGATTGGTTGGTCATCTCAGGTGGGTTGGCCGGCAAAACGCTTTCGCGACGCGCCTAACACTTGGTATCGGAGCGCACGTACTTTCAACACATGGTATCAGAGCTAGGTTCTTCTCGTGGGAGAAGGTGCAACTATATCTACGGAGCAGATGAACACTCGTACGATCACCCTCACAGGGGGGAACTGGACGATTTGGAAGCCAATGATGGAGGATCTACTCTGGTGCAAGGACTTGTATGGTCCGTTGGAGGGCGATAACGCAAAGCCGACGAACAAATGTGCTGATGACTGGAAACGACTGGATCAAAAGGCTGTTGGATTCATCCACCAATGGCTGGATGACTCGGTGTTTCATCACGTGTCCATGGAGAATTCTGCAAAAGCATTGTGGGAGAAGATACATTCGTTGTACGAAAGGAAGACGGCTGGCAACAAGGCATTTCTGATTCGCCAACTCGTCAACTCCAAATACACGGAGGGTGCACCGGTGGCACAACATCTGAACAAAGTTCAGGGCATCATCAATCAGCTGTCTGCGATGAAGATGGTGATTGAGGATGAGCTTCAGGCCCTTCTGCTTTTGAGTTCTCTGCCGGAAAGCTGGGAGAGGTTGGTGGTATCGGTGAGCAACTCCGCTCCTGATGAAGTTGTCACGGTGGAGGTAGTCAAAAGCAGCTTGTTGAACGAGGAGATCCGGCGTAAGCAAGTGGAATCGTCACAGGAGTCCACTCTGGTGGCTTCCTTCGGGAAGGAAAGACCCAAGTCACAGGTGAGGACAAGAGGGAGTTCTCGGGATCTTGCGATTGTGGACCGCAAGGAGGGCTGCTATCACTGTGGCGAAATGGGTCATATCAAGAGGAACTACATGAAGCTCAAAGCTGAGAAGGCCAAAGGTAATGATGATCAGGAGGATCTCACGTCTATGGAAGATCTCATCATCGCAGCAACCGACGCAGAGAAACCTTGTGGCATGTGTCATGATGACGACTGGGTCATGGACACGGGGGCGTCGTATCACGCCACTCCATATAGGAGGATCTTCACGTCATATCGCGGATGGCAGGTTTGGACGTGTGAAGATGGGCAACAAGGGGACGGCTGTAGTTTTAGGCATCGGTGATGTGCACTTGACAACGGAGCTTGGTGAGAGGCTCGTTCTCAAGAATGTACGACATGTACCGAGTTTGCGCTATAACTTAGTTTCGGTAGGAAGGCTGGCGGATGATGGTTGTCGCAGTTTATTTTGGGACAAAGATTGGATGCTTACGAAGGGTTCCCAACAGCTGGCTCGAGAAGATTTATGTTGTGGCATGTACAGGCTCAAGCCGTTGAGGTGTACAGGCAGGCCACAGACACCGGATGGAGGCTTAAGGGGTATTCGACAGGAGGTAGATCTTGGAGGGGCTTTGAGATACTTTTGAGGGATACAGAGGATTCGGTTCGTCGAGACAAAGCGACGAGTGGTGATGAGTCAAAGGTTGAGGGTCAGTTTGTCGGTCCCATGACAGCTGGTCGGTCTCCAGGTGGGGGTTGCTTCACGGATCCGATTTTAGTGACTGGTGGTTTGCCAAAACTTCACGGAGCGACATTGGTTTCAGCAGTTCGAGGCCAATGAGGAGATCAAGGTTTGCAGCAAACTCAATTTGAGGCGGGAGCATCATCATTCACACAGTTCAGGGAAAGCTGTGGGTCATCGACGGCATGCACAGTGCGTGATGTTCTGCTCGAGGACGTATGTGTATGGGGGAGCTTCAGGTTCGGACATGAAGGTGGACAGATTCAGGAGTTCGAATCTCGGGAGAATCGTACCGTCCGCTTGGTTGGGCCAGCCAAGGGTGTAGAAACTCGTCGAAACGTTAACACATTTCGGTGGAAGACGGAAGTCGGGAACATGCAACCAAGACTCACGGTGAGCCTGATCGTCAGGGACTTCGGTCTTGGCCGTGTCATCGATATTGGCAGGATCCCAGTAGTGCAGGAGGTGCTACGCATGGCAGCTAGCGTCGAGGTGACGGTCGAGGAGCTGGAGAAGATGCAAAGCAACTCGGAGGATCGGAGATCAGTGGCATGGGGGAGCAGAATTTCTGTCGCGAAATGACAGGCATGGAGTCCAGTTGAGGAGTCATGGGGTCAACACCCTCTCATCAGACTGGAGGGGGAGATTGTTGGGGTCCAGTCTGGATTTGGTAAATTTTGGAGCCCAAATATGGTCAAAGATTTGATTTGATATAATTTAAAAATCTACATTAACTGTAAGATTTGATTAGATTTCAAATTTGTATCAAATATTTAATCTGCCATATTTGGATGTTCGTAATTGGTGTTGGGCTATTTTAGGTGTAATAGGATTATTATTTTAGGGTTTTCTATTTAGGAAATCCTATTATGACCTAAAATAGGTTTTTCATCCTATAAATGGGGAGGAGGGTGGAGGCACAAAGAATAAGCACAAGTTGGAGATTCGGGGTGCTCGTCCACAGAAAATATAAGAGAAAGTCTGTGCTTTGCTCTTAGGACTTCGCCATCCAAGACAGAAGGAAGAAGGAGATCTAATCGAGGAGTCGTCAACTTCGGTTAGGGAAATTGCTACGGGTTGGTGAGTGATTTCAATTGTAAGCTTCTTCTTTTCTTCTTGAGTGTGGTGAGGGGGTTGAACCGATTAGGGCAAAGGGTTTCAACATTAGTTTTTTGCAATCTTGTAATTTCATATGAGTTATAAAGGTTGAAATTTGTCCAGGTGACGTAGTCACCGCCATATACTTGTCTTCATCTGTGCTTGGTGTTCGTAGATTGGTTGGTCATCTCAGGTGGGTTGGCAAAACGCTTCCGCGACACGCCTAACACGTGGTATCAGAGCGTACGTGTTTTCAACAATCCATAAAGTAGTCAATAAAAGGGTTCTTCATTCTAGGTTTTGTTTTAGCTAATACAGATATGAACCTTTTTCTTTCCTTCTTTTCTCGATTTATATTTTCTCAAGGATGATTTTTTTCTTTCTTTTCTGGATTTATATTTTTTTCAAGGACAAGTTTTGTCCTTCCTAGGATTTTACCGAAAATAACCCAAACGTTATCTATTGGACTAAAAAACTTTTGGAGCAATCGTGTCGTAGTGCAAGTAGCACACCCAATCTGTAACTGCACGCATGCGGACACTTGTCTTGATACGCGAATAAATCGATTGTCATGTTATAAACTTTTTTGACGAACGTACCATTAGATAACAGTATAGTACGTAGGTCCATTAACTAATATTTTATTGCTCCTACCAGAATATGATAGTCTTTAGTGCTTCGATCCATCTTCACTGTATATGATTTTTATCTCATCTTATTTTCAATTAATGGTACCTTGAATATTTGGAAAATATGCTTGTTCTTTATTCTATTTCTTTAATGTATTTCACTAATCTATCTTAAAACTTGTTAAAGCTTAACTCACTTGTTGATCATTTGCCACCTAACAAGAACCTCTCCTTAATTTGTAGCTTTGTCTTCTTTTTCCTTGATATATACAATCTTTTTTCGTCTATACACTTGTGTCCTTTGTTCTATTTTGGCCTAACATTTTGATACGTGGTTCATTCGTTATATGAACTTCACTACATTTCCAATTATCTATGATCATATGTTGCACTTTGGTGCTTCCATTTGGAGGTTAATTACTTGCTTTGATAGATGGAGCATCCAAGCTAAGGGGATAGTTCAATTTCGGCTAAGCTTGTTACTTAATCTTTGTCTATTTATTTTTAATTTTCCTTCTCTATTTTATTCACTTTGAAAAGCAATGCTGCCAATAGGATTTCTATTTCTATTTCTATTTCTATTTATATTTTAATTTTAATTTTATTTTATTTCAGTAAGCAAGTCAATTTGTTTGACTTTATATTTTTATGAAGCAAACACGAAACCAAAGTTTTTATAAAATGATTACTTGTAATCTCAAGCCAACCATGTATAGACAAAACTCACAAAAGAAAGAAGTGATTTGGCAGAAAAAATAGGTTAAGAAAATAAAGAGTACGTGAAAAAAGAGGAGAGTAACAACACCACCACCCAAAATAATAAATAAGCCAGGGAATAACAACAACAAAATAATAACTAAACGAGGGAATCATGAAGGATTTTAAAAAAGTAAAAAATTTAAAAGTAGCTTATCAACAAAAACAAATACGATAAATACTAACTTTGGCACGAAATATGATATTACTAGAATAAGATGGGTTAACATTAGGTGTGAACATTCAGTTTATTCGATTTTAATCGAATCGAAACAGTCAAAATCGAATAAATCAATATTCTAAAAATCTAAAGCCGAAATCGAACCGAAATTAGCCATAACCGAAACTGAATCGAACCGAATAATCGATTCAGTTTATTCAGTTGGACTATCTCTATTATTTAATGGGTCGGATCCAAAGTTGCGATCGTGGTTAAGCTATGTTAAAAATTATAAAAATACATTTGTTATATTTCAAAGTTGTCCCTAAAGTTAGACTAGTCGTTAAATTATCAAAATTGGACTTCAAATACATACATAGAATTGTTGTTTTTAAAATATACATAAAAAACACATTTTAATTATAAAATATGCATAGAATTGATGATATTTACAAAATGACAAAAAATTTATTCGACTTTCGGTTTTAGACAAAAACCTAAATCCAAAACTGAAATTGAAACCGTTTTTTTTTTTTTTTGTATTTTAAAAATTGAAATTGAAATTGAATCAAATTTTTTTAAAACCGAATCGAATCTCTTATTCGATTCGGTTGAGATTCGATTCGGTTTTTTGTCGAAAATCGACTAATGCTCACCTTTAGTCCCGGTTCTAGGAACCAAACATGGCCGTATTGAACCGGGAACCAAACATGGCCGTATTAAGTGAGTTAGGGTGTGTTTGGTTACTCTTTAAAACTTTTTTTTTAAAAACTCAAAAACCAATAAAAAAATATTGTTTTGCTACCTCCACTTCAAATATTGCTTTTCAGAAGAAGAAAAAAAATGCCAAACAGATTTTTTTTTTTTATTCAGGAAACCATTTTTCAAATGAAAGTAACCAAACGAAAAATCAGAATTTATATACTCAGAAATCAACTTTATAACTTACTTTCAGAAAACTAGCTTCAGAATCAAATTTCATAAAACATATTCAAATGGATCCTTAGGGGTGCAACTCGGACGGGTTGGGTTGGGTTTGAGCTCAACCCGCCCCCAACCCGATGAATCATAAGCCTAATCTAAGCCCGAGCCCAACCCGACCTCGGGTTCAACATATGAAGCCCAAATCCGATCCATGTTCCTCAAGTTGGGCTCAGATCGGATCTATTGGATTTATCGGGCTCCAATTTGATATTTGAAATAATTTTAAACTTAATTAGTATTAAACACATAATCAAATAGAAATCAAGTCTCAATCATTACAAAATATAGACTGAAATGAGATTTAGGATAAGACAGTTGAAAATTTTGGATGAAAAGATTTAGAATTAAACTTTATATATATATATATATATATATATATATATATATATATATATATATATTATGATTTTTTGCGTAATCCGACATATGAATCCGAATCCAATCCGAATTTGATTGATTCAAATATTTTAATTCGACTCCAAATTCGAACGTAAGTATCTTTAACCTAATCCAATGTATTAATGGGTTTACTCGATTGAACTCTGATTTAGTCTGTCATTAACTTTTATGTGAAGCTAATGGCATGCTGGATATTATCTTAAACAACAAGACCCCTAATGGGAAAAAAAGAATGTTTCCACGCAGTCGGTGGAGGTTTGAGTGTACGGTGGGGTCTCGTGCTGGCAACTTTGGTTAAGGATCACGAAAATGTGGGCCCCACTTCGTGCATAGAAGTTGTCGCCTCTGTGTGTGTACAGAATGCATGTTGTTTTTGTACATACAACATATTTTGGACCTATTCCTATTCTTACTAATTTATTGGTTGACCATAGTTTTGACGTGTCACAATAAGCACACTTATAATCGGAAAAAAAAAAAACACACACACACCCATACATACCCGGTTGGTTGGTTTTTTTTTTTTTTTTTTTATCGTCCGACGATACACACAAAATTTTACGCACATTTTACGCACGCTGCATTACATGTCATTTAGACTCATTGTCCCCACCCAAGTGTACTTAGAGGTTAATTAGTTATTATATGTAGTTTTTAATAATTCAATATTCTCTTTCAACTTTTTCTAATTGGAACTTGTCAAATTCGTGCTCTGGAGACGACCTAAATCAACCGACTTTAAACGAAATAAATATATTAAATTCCCTATGTTTCATGGGTATTACAAGAATTATTTCTATTTTGAAACTAGTTATTCGATCTACCCTTCTACTTTATAAAAACAATATAAAATATATGAGTAATTAGTGTTGTAATTTTTTATAGAAAATATAAAATATAGATGTGGGCCGTGCAATTAGCTTCAAAGTAGGAGTGGTTAGTGTAACAAATATAAAATATAAAAATAGTTAACGTAAAATATCCGACTTTAAACATAGTACTAGTAAATTTAAGTGCACAATACTTTTTTTTTCCTGAAATTGTTATATATATATATATATATATATATATATATATATATATATATATATATATATATTGTGTGTGTGTTATTTCCATCGGGTTAGGAACTAAGTTTCCAAGGAGAATTCGAACCGTATCCATCCCCACGGGGGCCCTCCATCGTAACCAACAGGCCACGATCCCACGGAGAAAATAAATAAATAATATATATATATATATATATATATATATATATATATATATATATATATATATATGGGTAAACGGGATAGCTCATATTCCTATATGAGCCATGCACATGTGGACCAATAGGAAAGGATTCCTACATCCCATGTGCACCCATGTAGATTAGTACACTCCATTTCTATTGGTTCACGTGTGCATTGGCTCATGTAGGAATATGAGCCTATGGCATATATCCATATATATATATATATATATATATATATATATATATATATATATATATGGTAAACGGGATATGAGCCATAGTGCTCATATTATACATGAGCCATGCACATGTGGACCAATAGTAATAGAGTCCTACATCCCATGTGCACTAGTACACTCTATTCCTATTGGTCCACATGTACATGGCTGATGTAGGAATATGAGAACTATGGCTCATATCCCGTTTACCTATATATATATATATATATATATATATATATATATATATATATATATATATATATATATATATATATATAATATTATTAAAAAATTAAATAATATATCAAAATTGTTTAGATATGATTTGAATATATTTTAATTAAAATTTGTTATAGATATCATTGTAGAACTTTTGATATATGTTTAGATAATATTATATTTTTAGCTTAAATATAATTTAAATATTGAATATATTTTAATTTGAATATATATATATATATATATATACACACACGTTTCTAGAAATTTGGATATATGTTCGTGTAATTATAAGAATTCTAAGATATTTTCTAAGGGAGGGACATGCATGCGGTGGTAGTTAGAAGAATTAATATTTTTATTAATTAATGTAAAATATACAAATAAGGCTCATTTTGTAGTCGTTTTTAAACTGTATTATTACAGTTGAAATTAGAGTAATCTAAGTTTTTTTATATGCATTATTTTTAAACAAATTTAAAAAAAACTATTGTTACGTATACATTAATTTTAAATGGATTAAAAAATTGCTGGTGCGTGAATCTCTTTCTCTGTCCAAAATAGACCTTCGAATGTGTGAACAGGTGTTAAAATATAAATAAGTGTATAAATTAACCTCCTCACTATTCTAGAATTTTGTTAGAAATGCCAAATTTTTTAATAGAACACAGCAAATTCAGATTCAAGATAGGTGAAAGTATTTATGGACCTAATCAAATGAGTCCATACGTACCCACTTGATTAATGAGTAAATGAAGGACTAATTTTATTGAAATAGTTATTTCCAAGGATGGATGTTCTTAACCAGTCAGGTTTGGACACAAAGATGGACCAATTTGGGTTTGATTTTTTCATTGGACAAGTTACCGATATGGTCTTTGACATATAAATCATTGATATTTTTCGAAGTCGGCTTTCTAAAAGGCGACGCTACTCTTGAGTTTGACTTGCAAATAAAACGTTATTGGAAAAAGATTTGTTAGTCATCATTCTCTCCTTTGACCAAAATTTTGGTGTCCATAAATCTCAACTGTTTGAGTTATTTGTATTTAACTCTACCTTTAAAAAAAAAATCACCACAATTGCTAACCATATCTCTACTAACATTATTTTTATTTTAATTAGTGCTACCTCCATTCTTTTATAATCTGTTAATTGTAATTGTAGTTTCCCTCTAAAAAAATGTCTTCCAATTCTTAAAAATTAGACATTTTTCTAGAGGGTAACTACAATTACAATTAAAAGATTATGAAGGAATGAGAGTAGCACTAATTAAAATAAAAATGTGGGGTAGTGGAGATATGATTAGCAATTTGGGGGAGAGGTAAATACAAATAACTCTTAACTTTTTCAAGTAAATGCTAAGAACACCAGACAAAGTGTTAATTAACACTATAATTTTTGCAGTCCTGGACTACCAAATTTTTTGGCAGTCCTAAACATAACAAGGACTAAGTGTATTTTTACACTCTTAAATATGCAATGGACTGCATAAAATGATAACAGTCATTAACAACAAATATAGTGCCCTTAGCATTGTCCTTTTTTTTGTTGGGAACGAAAGTGCGGAAACCGTTCCCCAAACAAGAGAGTACCTGCGAGAGAACCGAGCAAACGCACAAACCAAAAAATGCCAAACACAAATCGCTGACACAGAGATTTTTGACGTGGAAAATCCTTGCGAAAAAAACCACGGGATGATCGGAGTCCAACAAAGAAAAGCCTCAACTAATGAAATAAGAAATACACCGACTCCTTACAAACTTCTCACCGATCCAAACGGATCACCACAACTCTTTTGGAACAGAAAATAGATTATAACCACCAAGAAGAAAGACAACGAAAAATAGCCGAAACTGATCTCCTTCTTCGAAACGGATCTCCTTCTTCGAAACGGCCTCCATTCCTTCTTTCTCCTCTCCAATGTTGCAGTGGCACTCTTGCCTCATTTTCTCTCCTTGTTGCTATATTTTTATTTTTATTTTTAGAGAGAATTATTTATTTTAGGGCCAGGAGACACCTATATATAGCCTCAAACCCACAACCAACATTCCTGTTATAGATAGGAATATCCAATCCAAATCCAAATCCATTGAGATATTCCTATTACATATAGGAATATCCAATACAAATCCATTGAGATATTCCTATTATATTTAGGAATATCCAATCCAAATAAATTGAGGCATTTCTATTATATGTAGAAATACTCAATCATACTCCGGAGTATTTTCTACGTAGGTTGGGAACCTCACCCACTCCAACAAATCTCCCCCTTCACAACTATGTGGAGGGGGTCGTCATCCCGACGATCCGCCTGCAGTACTCGAACTTTTTCCGTGGTAAAACCTTTGTAAACATATCTGCTCCGTTGTCATCTGTATGAACCTTCTCAAGCGCCGCTTCCTTCTTGTCAACCACATCCCATATCCAATGATACCGGGTATCAATGTGCTTGGACCGGCTATGAAATGTCTGGTTCTTCATAAGGTGAATAGCACTCTGACTATCGCATAGCAAAGGATATTGCTCCTACTTTAGTCCAATTTCCTGCAGCAGCTTCTTCATCCACAACAGCTCCTTACAAGCCTCCGTCGCCGCAATGTATTCAGCCTCTGTAGTCGACAAGGCAACACACTTCTATAAACACGACTGCCACGATACTGCTCCACCAGCAAACATCATAACATAGCCTGAAGTCGATCGCCTCGTCTCTACATCTCCAGCCATATCAGCATCGGTATATCCAACTAGCTTCGGCTCGTCACCACCAAATAAAAGTCTCCAATCGGCAGTACCCTGAAGATATCGTAGAATCTACTTGACCCCTGTAAACCCCCTCACCCAAAATTAGGCCTAATTCGCTTAGATAGTGAAATTAGGGCTAGTTTGAACCCAATTAGAATTAGAACACGACATTTGATTTAATTACGAAATAGTTATGACACGTATCGCACCTTACCGTTGCTTCGATAATTGGAGCATCTCACTAGCCATTGCCTATCTACAAATTTCACAACATTATCGTAGACATGCCCGCCTACTATTCTGACCATTGTGTAACTCATAATATTGCTTTCTTGTGCTATATTTTAGTCGCACAATAAACGTCGTGAACGTTATTCCTTAATTCTAAATAAATTACGACTCTGTAACCTTGTGCGTACCAATCGAAATTGGAGACACAATCTTGGCCGCTTCGTACAACCCGAATTTTATTAATATTCTACACTGTCCCCTCTACGCCCCCGACACTTGTGTCCCACCTAATTTTAATCCTATATACTCCTAATTAATTCCAGAACATCGTGCGCGTTCGATTTAATTAATTAAATCCAATTTCCGTCTTTGTGCAAATTTTCCAATTGTTGGGGGACTTTTATGCAAATGCATTGAGGTGTCCCCACCGTTGGAGGATACATGAAGAAACTCAATTTTCCCTTCACGTAGATTTTTTCATAATTTTTGGGATGTGCAACGCGCGCACATCGCCCCATTTATTTTAAACCCCATCCTTGCATTTTAAATCATGCAATCTCTAGCCCAATACCCTCATGTGAGCCTTGGCCCATCCCAAGAAGATGTTGACCAAGCCCACCTACCTTGGTCAAACCCAAACCCAAGAATTCACATGTATATATATCACATCATCCCTTTATTTTCCTAAAAATTCCAAAGCAGCCGACCCCCCTTACTTTACTGTACACCTTCCTCCTTCCTCCGATCTACCCCTGCAGCCACCTCGCCGGAGGCCGTCGACCACAAGTCGAGCCTCCTCTCTGGACTCCTCCCTCTCTCCTCCTCCAACATCCACCACGACCTCTCCTCCGTTTCCCCCACCGGAGTCGTCGCCCTCTCCGACTGCTCTCGGCCGAATCTCCCCCGACCAATGCCGAGCCACCACGTCGATCAGAACCGCCCCCATCTCGACGTTCTCCTCCTCCCTCCGGTCAGTTCCCCGACGATGAACCACCACCACCCAGAGCAGCACCATCCTCACCGCCATTGTCGTCTCCTCCTCTCCGACCTCGTCGATCCTGACTCCCTCTGCAACCTCCGTGCTCCCCCTCGATCACCACCTCCCCTCGCTGACCGGAGTTCAGCGGTCACCACCATTGTATCATCATCATCATCACCAGTACTCCAGCTCAGCCTCCATCCGCCTGACCCTGATCTAGCTCCGCCCTGGCCTCCTTCCTGCTCCCTGACTACTCCTTCCCCTCGCCGGAGCAACTCCCAAGGCCGGCCCCGGTCAGCAGATCCCCAGCAGCCATCATCATCGATCATCTTCACCATCACCATAACTCCCCATGCTCTTCATCATCTTCCCCATCACCATGACTCGCCAGAATCTCTCCTGGCCGGACTCCGGCAGTCCACCACCCACCACCACCACCATCATCATCTCGATTCATCATCATCATTCCATCACCATTATCATCATCATCACTTCATCATCATCGTATCCCATCATCATCGTCGTTGTCGTCATCGCCTCGATTACCATCGTCGTAGCCAGTCGTCAACATCACCGTCTCCATCACCATTATCATTATCCCAATCATCGTCCTCGTCATTACCATCGTCCACATAATCCCCATCTCCATCCTCGTTATCGTCCTCGTCAACACCATCATCCTCGTCATCATCATCGGCATCGCATCCTCGTCATCTCACCATCAATCCATCATCGTCATCATAGTCGTCAATCTCTCTTCGTCGTCGTCCAGCCGATCCCGTGCGCATACACCGAGGTTCGAACCTGTCCTACCTTCTTATTTCGTATGTGTGTTTGAGTATATGTTATTAGGACATGCGTATTGCTTATGACTGCTAGCTGACATCAGGCCCTGAGTCGGTGAACCCAAATGCGTGTACGTATATGTACGCATACGCGTATATTATTCATTGGTATATATATTTATATATATATACTTAGTACATGTATTCAATTGGTATGTATAATTGGGTGTTATATATAGAAATATATAAATATATGGTATGTACATAAATTGTAAGTAATTAAATACTATGCTAAATAATAATTAGGACTATATATGTCATGCCCCAGTCCCAAAATACGTAGGACTAGGATACGTAACCAAGCCAGCCGCTCAACTCCAATATATGAAAACCATATATACGTGCGTACGCTGTATGATGAACAATAATTCACCAGTGGTATAATTAATCACAAGTCACAGGGTAATATCTAAATCTCATCCACAGAATATCACATATACAGGAATAACCAATAATCAGGTAACTAGATCTCAAAATAACGTACCTAAAGAATGACAGTCGGATGGAAACAAATCCACTGCCGAAATAGAATATAAAAGGAATCAGATACACACCATATAAGAACAACATCTGACAATCACGAGGCTCGAAGAGAAGACCTCATCAAAATATAAATAGCATGTCCGAATCTGTGCTCCTGCGAATACTCCAGAACATATACACCTGGCAGGGGACCAGGTCCTCAGAGGAACATAGCAAGATACATAAAAATAACATGCCATAATGTAAATACTGAATAAATAAATGGGGTGTGCTAACCATCTAAGTGAATGTAATTTAAAGACCTTGTAGTACGCATAGGAATGTGTAGGCTAGACATATGCTGACATAATTCACCAATCGTCATGACTGGCTAGTATATGTGTCATATGCCCCCTGACGCAAGGGCACTCTGCAATCGACCATCATGGTACGAAGGATAAAAATATACAAGAAGGGGGTGTCCCATACGTCTACTAGTATCTTTCCCGCCCAATATAGATGTACAAGTCGTGAAAACGACGTGGACACCTCCTACTATGATGCAAGTCTCAATAAAATAAACAACTGAGCTAAATACCGTTTGTAAAACCCCCTTCCTAGAAAATCGTGTATACCCTTTTATTTATTAATTATTAATTAAATTATAGTAATTAGGTCCAAATAGGAGAAATAGTTTTTTTTTAATTTTTATGTTAGGTGTTCGGGCACTTAGAGGACTTGTGGGACCATAAGGAATTTTTCGGAATTTATTTCATGTAGGAGACCCCTTGAGCAGTTGCTAGCCTAACGATGTGCAATACCCTATCCTATAAATTTTCTTATGAGTATATATATATGTATATACAAATATATATATATGTATATATATTTTATAAAGAAAGGAAAAGAAAAGAATTAAATAAGTATATAATAATAATACTAATATAATAATAACAATGAACTACTTTTCCCATCCAACTTGCATTAACACTTAGCAAATGCCCAGACCCCCTTAGCATACTTCCCAGACCCCCTTGGCCGCACTTTTTCCTCCACAGACCCTATAGCTTAGCGGCTTCACCCTTTGCAACCCGCGGAGTCCAATCCAACATCTCTTTCTCTCTTAATATATAATATATATATATATATTAGCTTCCAAAAACCCTAACCTAGAAACTCCAGACTTCCTCTTCCCATCTAAGAGCCGTCACCGCAGCCAGAGAAGCCCCGCCTAGCCATCCAACCATCCCGTCGACGCCGACATCGCGAACTGCAGTCTCCCACTCGAGGCACCTTCGCTCCGGCGTAATTTCTCGTCGACTCGCTCATCCAAACGCCGTTCCGTTTTCATAGGTATGATCTTCCCTTAACCCTCTCCAATACTTGTTTTATAGTCAACCTCGGAAAACGTGTGCCCCTAGGTGAAAAACAGCGTCCAAAGTGGACGGACAGACAGAATTCTGCAATCGCAGAATTCCAGAATGACCACCCATATTGCCGAGTTCGTATCTCCCACCACAGAGATCCGAATTCGGTGATTCTTTTTGATACCTGTAGATTACATGACCTAGTTTATTTTTTGTATAATAACTTTGTGCTATTAGTTGCTGTGGACAAAATTGTATTCGTCACAAAACTGCGCGCACCCACTTTTTTTGGTTTTCTAAAAGTTGGAGATCGGAGCGCGCCCCGCCAAACGGGACCGCCCCGCCGTGTGCCAAGTGTACCGAATGGTGCATGCAGCATAGTTGGACACGTGAAAATTTGTGGGGACTGATTTGGACGCATGTGCGCGCCGAAATCAGGCCGTATCCGCGAACACATTCCGTATCGCCACTTTTGTGGAACCCATGCTTATTTTGTGCACGCTTGTCAGATTGCGACGAAACTTGCGCCACTAGACTCGTGGTAACACGCTGGTCCTGTGACCCAATTTTCATGCATTTCTGAGACGGTTGACCAGATCGCCAATTGGCGGGCCCCACAGTTGACTTTTTGGACCAAATTATGTTCGGCTCATCGGAATCCAAATTTGGACATACTGTTGGGATCGTATTGACATTTAGAGTTGTTTGACCCATAGTTTGTTCTATTTAGAGACTGTTACCCTTGGCACGCTTTTCGGTGCAAAGTGGGCCACACGTGGAACCCTCTTTGGGCCGGAAATGACCTTTTTGCCCCTGTGTCCAAATTGGACGTATGGACAGACGTTCCTAGTAGTTTGATATCTTCTGAGACTGTTGGTGATATTTATTACAGCTTTCGGAGTAGTACCTACCGGATCCACCGATACCAGGACGACAGTTGATATTCAAACATCAGGCAAGTGTACCTTGCCAAACATGCAGCTTTGCTATTTATTTCCTTGACTTAGTTATACATTAGTGGGCAAGTGTACCTTGCCATCTCTGCAGTATTGTTACCTAGTTTTCTTACTTCATATATTTACTGTGCATGCTTAACCTAGGACCGTTTGACATACTTAGCGTCCGATTATCAGTCAGGTGCCCACACCGTACGCGGTGTTGGGTATTGTCATCTAGAGATGGACATACGTGACACTATATCTTCCTGTACTTGTCTTACCAAGTACACTATGACCTAGGACACTCGACACTGTTCATGGAACAGGATCCTCCCGAGATATTCGTGATGATTCTGTATAGGATACAGGACTTATAGAGATACTATATTCTAGATACACTATGACTTGTGCATTAGTTATGACCCCGCTGACATGGACGTGAGACGTTATGTTCATGATTTGCGTGGTTACATTGGGTGGGGAGAGACACACAGACTACAAGCTGATTATATATATACACCCCTGCTATTGTGAGGCCAAGACTCTGAAGCCCGAGCTTGGCCCATTACTCATTATTACTGCTACTACCGGCTCCCCTACACAGAGCTTGTAGTATGCTTCAGCCTGAGTTCTAGTGCTGCTCTCATCTTGCATATCACTTAGCTGGTTATTCTAGTATTCCCTTATTGTTCCATCTATTGCTGGATAGATTCACAGGCTACAGGTTGATTATGTTATGCCGGCTACTCAGTATCCCGCTGAGCTAGACCACCTCTTTACACCACTACTATCGGCTCCCCTACACAGGGCTTGTAGTTGTTTCAACCTGAGTACTATTGATATTCTCTCTTGCATTTATACAGATGTTACATACTTACCCTGCTTATCTCATTATTTGCTGCACTGTTTATATTCTGGCTTGTATTATTTTCTGTACCTTGCTATGTCCCCTGAGGACCTGGATATGGATTTTGTCCCAAGATTTTGCAGACCAGGTTTACCCCGATGTTTACGGGACCGCAGCAGGAGGAGCCGATCCAGGAGCCGTACCACCATCTGAGGGCGAGGTCTTAGCTGAAGACTTCTCTTGAGCATCCATGTTCATGCTCAGTTTTATTTATTATTTTAGTCTTTTATTTTCTGGTCTGTGGAACCATTGTACTAGATATTTATCGGGTTGTTCCCGAAGTACTTTGTGAGACTTGCTGATGATTTACATTCCTTATTTATTCTGTGGATCATATTTTATATCTTGTGTGGATGGGATTAGTTGTGCCATGATTGTCGTAGACTTGTTTTACAGCTTAAGTATGCCCGGATGGATCTATTATATTGGGTTGGTCCATCGGTGCGTACTGCTGGCCATTGCCACGTGTCTAGTCCCAAGGTATTTTGGGACTGGGACGTGACACCGTTACACGTGTTGCTCACACTGATGGCCAGTCGCGTATGAGGCACGCGTCCCTACATGTACTCACTCTGTGACGTGTAATGATACTTGTCAAGGCCTGAGAAGTTATATCAATAACTTCACAACTTTAGGTGGGTCTACTAGACACTAGGTCAGACACAAGTCCTAACGTCAACGCCATCGTTGACTGCACCCGAGTTTTCTCGGACGCGCACATTTATATGATTTAAAAATAAATAAATATGTAACTAGCAATAACTGAATTTAAACAGTACAACAAGGCAAGGTATACTTGCCTGGCAAGAGAGCTGTAAATGTAATATCCAGATGTCAAATACCAAGTGTCAGAAACTATGGCCTCAGAATGAAAGTCTTCGGATGCTGAAATAAATATCACTAACAGTTTCAGAAAATATCAAATAGCTAGAAACGCCTGTCCTTAAGTCCAATTTGGACACAGGGGCAAAAATAACAGTTTCCGGTCAAAGCGGGGTCCACATGTGGGCCGCTTTGCACCGAAAAATGTGTCAGGGTCAAAGGTCTCCAAATTCGCCAAACTTAGTGTCAACAAGTCCAGAACGTCGATACGAACCCAACAGAACTTCCAGAATTGGATTCCGATGAGCCGGTCACAAAATCGCCCGTCAGGTGGAGTGTGGGGCCCACGATACGGAATTTTGTCAACATTCTCAGAATCGAACCAAACTTGGATCACAGGACCAGCGTATCACTACGAGTCCGATGGCGCAAGTTTCGTTTCGATCCGACGTGTGTACACAAAGTTACAACGTGTTCCAGAACAGGCAGATATTGGACGGTGTCGGCGGATACGCGTTGATTCCGGTGTGCACGCACATCCAAATCAACTTCTGCGAAATCCCGCACGTCCGTATCAATGGCGCGCACGTTTTGGTAAAGACCGCGTGCGACCAAGTCGTCCCGTTTGACGGGGCATACTCAGTTCCGGGGTGAATCGGGTCGCCGTATTTATTAAATTGATAAATACTGCGCACGGTGTTCTCTAATTATTTAGAGGCAGGTAGGGTCATAATTTTTCTACGGTGTCAATACACTAAATGTAGTATACTCAGTGTAAAAAATTAACGTATTTTTGTTTGGGAAAAACAGGTGCATGCTGGGCCTCAAATCCCTAGGGGTGCAGAGATGGGTAAAGAGCAGGAAATTAAATAGGAAATAAATACGTACGTTTGTAACGATATTTGTGCGACTAAAACGAAGCATAAAACAAAGTATCTGGGAGTTACACAAACTTCAAAAAAATAGTCTAACATGTCTAGGACAGGTATGTGAACTTTGTTTGGGGATAACAGTCAAGGTAAAGCTCCAAATAATTAGGTAATGGACAGGTGCACGAATCAATAGGATATGTAAGCAAAATAAATTAAAATATTGCAATAAATCCTAAATTGTTAAAAATAATCCTAAAAATACTGAAATCTGGTCGAGGGGGTTTACAATATACGTATGTATTATACGACCCTAGGACACTGTGGACTGTCCCGTACTTACCTTGACCATGTTGACCCTAAAAAATTATGAATTGCCTGCCTTGCGTACCTTAACGTACTGGCTTAGAGACCTGTCAGTTGACTGTCTGATTGTGTACAACACTTGAAGATGTGACCCTGCGTAATTCAAGGCATATTTGATCATGTTAGATAACTAGTGCCACCCCTAGTATACCCCCTGAGTCCAGTATAAATGTGGTTGTGTATGTACTAGTGTAGTGACTAATGATTTTATTGTATTATATTATATTTACATAGGATATTGGATTTGTTCTGCACGACTTCTGGAGCAGGTTATTGGTACATTGCAGCTTCCTTGCCAGGCAAGTATACCTTACCATTGTACTGTTATTCATATTCCATATGTTGCATGCATCTTTATTTTATGTCTTTAGTTCATATGTTTTAATTGTTATATAAAATGTGCGCGACGGCGACGTCGCGATATGTTTTATTTATGTATTGCATTGACCTTGTTCATGAGACTACCCTATTATCATGTAGCATCATTAGGTTCATTGGCCGTGACACAGTTGTTACACGAGTGTGAGTCTCATATAGATATCACGGACTTGCGTGCAGGATTTGGCCTCCTGTATGTGTGGGCCGTGCGTTAGGAATAACTGCTGTTAGAAACTTTGCATGCTAGTAGACTTGGCAGTTATTAGAGGTGTTATCGTGTCATGGATGTGATATGCTTAGAGCATGGGGTGGGAAGAACAACAAGTACCGCATTTGAGCTCATTTATACTTTTTCTATTGTGTGCCCGGATTCTCCGCCGGAGATACGGGTGGTGATGACCACTATATATTATGTACTATCAGGCGGGCCACCGGCGTTCAAAAGACGACGTGCCTTTTAGGCCCCTGGATCTCCAATAGAGAACCATGCCAAATCCCAGGTTTTCAGCCAGATAGCTCACTTGTGGGGAAAGGTGTTCTTAACTGCATTCACTTAGACGGGTAGGCGACCTCATTGGATATTTATTTCAGTACTTTATTGGCATGTGTTTAAGTATCTTGTTATGTCCCTCTGAGGACCTGGTCCCCTGCCAGGTGTATCTGTTCTTGAGTATTCGCAGGAGCGCAGATTCGGATGGTCATATATGCTTCGAGGATGTCTTTTCTTCGAGCCCGTGATAGATAGCTGGTATTCTTATATTGTGTTTATTGTGTGGTACTCATATTGTATTTGCTCTTATATTCGAGTTGGTAGTGGATTTGTTTCCATCCAACTATCATCCTTAGAGACTTATGTTGAGATCTAGCTATATAGATGCTGGTTATTCATTTATATTGATTTTCTGTGGATGAGATCTAGAGTATACCCTGTGACTTTTGACATATGTTTATACCACTTGTGGATTGATATTCATATTACAGCGTACGTGTGGATTTTGGTTTCCATATATTGGAGTTGCCATATCCATGCGGCTGGCATGCTTACGTGTCCTAGTCCTACGTATTTTGGGACTGGGGCGTAACATATTTTTAGTGGTGGCCCATGCAGGTCGAGAGCATATTGTCTCGGTTACGTTACTGTACCGAACAAGCCTGCACCTAGGACTAGAGTATAGGATCTCACCTACAATTGACTTTGATTCATCTTCCTCCTATTTGTTCTATTTGAACAATTGTATCCTGCTTGATTCCTGTACTTCCCTAATAAGTTCTTTGAGTATAGTCTTCTGCTAGAATATAGGAACCCCTGTTATTAGGATAATAATTAGGGTAGCACCCCTATTAATAATACAACGAGAATATAGACACACCACTAAGTTTAGAGTATCTAGTGAACCCTAGAATTCCTTATCTATAGATTGGTTTACCATTACCCTTTGATGTATTATGAAGACTTGAGAGTAGTGTAGACACTACTAGGGTTAGTTAGAAGTTTGGTCATATTGTTTGACCCTAGTATTGAGGAACCAATAGAAAACCAAAAATTGAAAATTAGGACTGCACCTAACCTTCATAGTTAGATAGTATTGGAGAACTACAAACTTAGATCATTGCTTTATTATTAGTAGGACAGCACCTTAGGAAGCCTAGAGGAATATAATTAACACTTTTTTCTTGATCATACCTCGAACATAGCAACTAGCACCCCACTCCCCTTTAGAAAACCATGATGCTATCTAGAGCCCTCTATTTTTAATTTCATATATTGCTCCTCTGCGACCATAGGGCTCGCTAGTGTGCGGCGACTGATTACGTTTCTCCTCTTCATCTTTTAACTCATGCCATCTGACACTTCTGATTAAAGACCAAGTGATTATATTCTATGATAGGATATATAGGTTGCTAAGGTTATAGTTATGATCTTGAATTTTTAAATTGTTGTGCTTAGTAGTTAGAACCTGATAGTTGAGTTGTTCAATTAGGTTGTGATGATTACCCCTTAGCTTTAAAACGTGTAATTTGTACCCTCACCTCGATACAAGTTAGATCCCTTTCCCCTTAATGGCTAGTAACTCTTCTATTCTCGCTATTGACACATATTCTATGAGCACTATGATTAAGACTTAAGGTGACCCTTACCTATATAATGCAATAGGAGACCCTAATAAGTACCAAGATCTTTCTTCATATACCCTAATAAGAGTTTCTGTTTTATTTGCATGTGCAAGATTATTTTGTAGGATCCTCTTAAGACTGTCATAGCATTAGTTTAATTCTTTTAAGTTGGGTAGTATGCCTCACAAACTAATATCACATAGTCCACTTGACCCATCGAGGTAGTGTAACTGAATGACACTAATTGTATGCTAGCATAAGATGACAATGTTTATTCAGACAATAGAATTTAGAGGTCCATGCCCCTATTTAGTCGACTAGCGACCTAAAACAAGGAATCAATATGATAACTGTAGAGATTGTAGAGTCTTTTGTTATTATTGCTTATGTTGTTTTTGTTTTTGCAAACTCGAATTATTTTGTAACTTCTCTCATCATCATCTAGCGTACTTATATTTGTTGTACTACCTTGACTTATGCTGCTATTATAGCCTAGTTTTGCAAGCTTACTCTTCTATCGAGCTTGATCATAACATATGTATTAGTGGGTCGATACGCTAATACATTTCAGGATCAGTGTGTTAAGGCCTAGCTAACCTTAGTGCGCTTGGTTCGCCCTCCGCAATACTATTTTTCGTGGATTGAGATGTATAGTGATTAGTAGACGAATGTACTTGCCCTCTAGACATGTCTGAGCGTATCGTATCTGCTACATAACTATACTAATACGAGCATACGAATACGGATTTACCAAATAGGATTTCAGTCCACCACTGCCTTGATAATTCCCATTGAATTCCTTAAACGCCTTTATCCCGATACTTCTATTCTATTACCCCTCCTTGAACCCTTTACCATTGTTTTCCGTCTTTCCTTGTTTCGGAAAGACGAAACCTCGTGCTTGGAAATAAGTGATACACTGGTAGTGCTAGGTATACCCCATAGGCTAGTCATATGACTTGGTGACTCTCTGTTACAAATGATTAAGGGTATATCATAGATGTTATGTTTGGTGTTAAAAACTTTGGGGATTAAATAACATGATTAAATAATTTGGGGCATAGCCTTCTTAGATATATAGCCTTAGATGATAGATGGGTAAATTCTAAGTTGGGTAGAAACTGCAATGTTAACTTAAGGAGAATTCTTTAGACTGCAATCAAGTGAGGTTAGATAGGGAAACCCTACCCTAGTTTAATTTCGAGAACGAAATTATTTTAAGTTGGGTAGATTGTAAACTCCCTCACCCAAAATTAGGCCTAATTCGCTTAGATAGTGAAATTAGGGCTAGTTTGAACCCAATTAGAATTAGAACACGACATTTGATTTAATTACGAAATAGTTATGACACGTATCGCACCTTACCGTTGCTTCGATAATTGGAGCACCTCACTAGCCATTGCCTATCTACAAATTTCACAATATTGTCGTAGACATGCCCGCCTACTATTGTGACCATTGTGTAACTCATAATATTGCTTTCTTGTGCTATATTTTAGTCGCATAATAAACGTCGCGAACGTTATTCCTTAATTCTAAATAAATTATGACTCTGTAACCTTGTGCGTACCAATCGAAATTGGAGACACAATCTTGGCCGCTTCGTACAACCCGAATTTTATTAATATTCTACACTGTCCCCTCTATACCCCCGACACTTGTGTCCCACCTAATTTTAATCCCATATACTCCTAATTAATTCCAGAATATCGTGCGCGTTCGATTTAATTAATTAAATCCAATTTTCGTCTTTGTGCAAATTTTCTAATTGTTGGGGGACTTTTATGCAAATGCATTGAGGTGTCCCCACCGTTGGACGATACGTGAAGAAACTCAATTTTCCCTTTACGTAGATTTTTCCGTAATTTTCGGGATGTGCAACGCGCACACATCGCCCCATTTATTTTAAACCCCATCCTTGCATTTTAAATCATGCAATCTCTAGCCCAACACCCTCATGTGAGCCTTGGCCCATCCCAAGAAGATGTTGACCAAGCCCACCTACCTTGGTCAAACCCAAACCCAAGAATTCACATGTATATATATCACATCATCCCTTTATTTTCCTAAAAATTCCAAAACCCATCCCAAACCTAAATTCCAAAGCAGCCGACCCCCCTTACTTTACTGTACACCTTCCTCCTTCCTCCGATCTACCCCTGCAGCCACCTCGCCGGAGGCCGTCGACCACCAGCCGAGCCTCCTCCCTGGACTCCTCCCTCTCTTCTCCTCCAACATCCACCACGACCTCTCCTCCGTTTCCCCCACCGGAGTCGTCGCCCTCTCCGACTGCTCTCGGTCGGATCTCCCCCGACCAATGCCGAGCCACCACGTCGATCAGAACCGCCCCCATCTCGACGTTCTCCTCCTCCCTCCGGTCAGTTCCCCGACGACGAACCACCGCCACCCAGAGCAGCACCATCCTCACCGCCATTGTCGTCTCCTCCTCTCCGACCTCGTCGATCCCGACTCCCTCTGCAACCTCCGCGCTCCCCCTCGATCACCACCTCCCCTCGCTGACCGGAGTTCAGCGGTCACCACCATTGTATCATCGTCATCATCACCAGTACTCCAGCTCAGCCTCCATCCGCCTGACCCCGATCTAGCTCCGCCCTGGCCTCCTTCCTGCTCCCTGACTACTCCTCCCCCTCGCCGGAGCAACTCCCCAGGCCGGCCCCGGTCAGCAGATCCCCAGCAGCCATCATCATCGATCATCTTCACCATCACCACAACTCCCCATGCTCTTCATCATCTTCCCCATCACCATGACTCGCCGGAAGCTCTCCTGGCCGGACTCCGGCAGTCCACCACCCACCACCACCATCATCATCATCTCGATTTATCATCATCATTCCATCACCATTATCATCATCATCACTTCATCATCATCGCATCCCATCATCGTCGTCGTTGTCGTCATCGCCTCGATTACCATCGTCGTAGCCAGTCGTCAACATCACCGTCTCCATCACCATTATCATCATCCCAATCATCGTCCTCGTTATTACCATCGTCCACATAATCCCCATCTCCATCCTCGTCATCGTCCTCGTCAACACCATCATCCTCGTCATCATCATCGGCATCGCATCCTCGTCATCTCACCATCAATCCATCATCGTCATCATAGTCGTCAATCTCTCTTCGTCGTCGTCCAGCCGATCCCGTGCGCGTATACCGAGGTTCGAACCTGTCCTACCTTCTTATTTTGTATGTGTGTTTGAGTATATGTTATTAGGACATGCGTATTGCTTATGACTGCTAGCTGACATCAGGCCCTGAGTCGGTGAACCCAAATGCGTGTACGTATATGTACGCATACGCGTATATTATTCATTGGTATATATATTTATATATATATACTTAGTACATGTATTCAATTGGTATGTATAATTGGGTGTTATATATAAAAATATATAAATATATGGTATGTACATAAATTATAAGTAATTAAATACTATGCTAAATAATAATTATGACTATATACGTATGTATTATACGACCCTAGGACACTGTGGAATGTCCCGTACTTACCTTGACCATGTTGACCCTAAAAAATTATGAATTGCCTGCCTTGCGTACCTTAACGTACTGGCTTAGAGACCTGTCAGTTGACTGTCTGATTGTATACAACACTTGAAGATGTGACCCTGCGTAATTCAATGCATATTTGACCATGTTAGATAACTAGTGCACCCCTAGTATACCCCCTGAGTCCAGTATAAATGTGGTTGTGTATGTACTAGTGTAGTGACTAATAATTTTATTATATTATATTATATGTACATAGGATATTGGATTTGTTCTGCGCGACTTCTGAGCAGGTTATTGGTACATTGCAGCTTCCTTGCCAGGCAAGTATACCTTGCCATTGTACTGTTATTCATATTCCATATGTTGCATGCATCTTTATTTTATGTCTTTAGTTCATATGTTTTAATTGTTATATAAAATGTGCGCGACGGCGACGTCGCGATATGTTTTATTTATGTATTGCATTGACCTTGTTCATGAGACTACCCTATTATCATGTAGCATCATTAGGTTCATTGGCCGTGACACAGTTGTTACACGAGTGTGAGTCTCATATAGAGATCACGGACTTGCGTGCAGGGTTTGGCCTCCTGTACGTGTGGGCCGTGCGTTAGGAATAACTGCTGTTAGAAACTTCGCATGCTAGTAGACTTGGCAGTTATTAGAGGTGTTATCGTGTCATGGATGTGACATGCTTAGAGCATGGGGTGGGGAGAACAACAAGTACCGCATTTGAGCTCCTTTACACTTTTTTTATTGTGCGCCCGGATTCTCCGCCGGAGATACGGGTGGTGATGACCACTATATATTATGTACTATCAGGCGGGCCACCGGCGTTCAAAAGACGACGTGCCTTTTAGGCCCCTGGATCTCCAATAGAGAACCATGCCAAATCCCAGGTTTTCAGCCAGATAGCTCACTTGTGGGGAAAGATGTTCTTAACTGCATTCACTTAGACGGTTAGACGACCTCATTGGATATTTATTTTAGTACTTTATTGGCATGTGTTTAAGTATCTTGTTATGTCCCTCTGAGGACCTGGTCCCCTGCCAGGTGTATCTGTTCTTGAGTATTCGCAGGAGCATATATTCGGATTGTCATATATGCTTCGAGGATGTCTTCTCTTCGAGCCCGTGATAGATAGCTGGTATTCTTATATTGTGTTTATTGTGTGGTACTCATATTATATTTGCTCTTATATTCGAGTTGGTAGTAGATTTGTTTCCATCCAACTATCATCCTTAGATACTTATGTTGAGATCTAGCTATATAGATGCTGGTTATTCATTTATATTAATTTTTTGTGGATGAGATCTAGAGTATACCCTGTGACTTGTGACATATGTTTATACCACTTGTGGATTGATATTCATATTACAGCGTACGTGTGAATTTTGGTTTCCATATATTGGAGTTGCCATATCCATGCGGCTGGCATGCTTACATGTCCTAGTCCTACGTATTTTGGGACTGGGGCGTGACAACCCCACTCCAATGTACCCTTCCAGGATTGGAAGTGTACCTGCTAACTGTGCCGACTGCATGAGCAATGTCTGGCCTCGTACATACCATAGAATACATAAGACTCCCCACGGCTGAGGCATATGGAACTTGCTCCATATCTTCCTTCTCGTCCTCGGTAGATGGACACTGCTCCTCAGTGAACTTAAAGTGAGCCGCAAGGGAGTTACTCACTTTCTTTGACCCGTCCATCCCGAAACGCTAAAGTACCCGGTGAATGTACTTCTTTTGGGACAAGTGTAGCAGCTTGGACTCTCTCTCTCGACTGATCTCCATCCCAAGAATAGTCTTCGTTATGCCCAAATTCTTCATAGAGAAGGCCGCGCCTAATTGGCGCTTCAACTCTGCTATCCTGGTGGCATTCCGACCCACCAACAGCATGTCATAAACATAAAGAAACAAAATGATGAAATCATCCTCGGCGAAGTACCTCATAAAAACACAATGATCTGATGTCATGATCCCCCATAAACGACTTGAACTTCCTATACCACTGTCTCGGAGCCTATTTCAGACCATACAAGCTCTTCCTCAACCGGCAGACCAAATGTGACTTACCCTTCACACAGAATCCCTCTGGCTGCTCCATGTACAACTCCTCCTCAAGCTCACCGTGGAGGAATGCCGTCTTCACGTCCATTGTCACGCCCCAGTCCTAAAATACGTAGGACCGGGAATACGCAACATGCCAGCTACGCATTCGACCAGACTCTGGTCCGACTCGAATACGTATAAGCTGTATAATAATGGTCACTATCTAAATAATCCAGTAAATAAAAATATCTATGGCTCAATCCACAATGAACAAAAATACACAAGAATGAGCTACATGTGCTATAGTTGGCCTCCCAATAACACACAAACTCGAATAGACTCGAGAAGAAATACGAGTCTATAAAAACTAGGCTACAACAGCAGATGAATATACAATATGAATAAAGTAACCATAACTCTGGTAGAAATGATATAAGTACCTGGCACCAATGCCTGCAAGCCAAGCAACGCCATCAACAACTCCAAAGACTCCGTAATCGTCTATGCTGCAAAACTGGCAGGGGACCAGGTCCTCAGAGGGACGTAAAAAGATACAAAAATAGTATGCCATAGTATAACAGAAAGAAACAAGTGCAACGTCGGTGTAATCTAGCATAACCACCTAAGCGAGACACAACTTTGAAGACAATGTTCGACGCGTAGGCTGTCCAAAATAAAATCGTAGCTCCGAACACAGAGACACATGGGGCATACCGTAGCTCCGAGCACAGAGTCACACGGGTTATACTACTACGCCGGATACATGAACACTACGTAAATAGGACATATACATATATATATAGCGCGTGTAGAGGAGCCCAAACGTCTAGTAACTGTCTTTCCCTTTCCAAGCGGTCAACGATTGTGCGCTGAACCTGAACCTCTATATAGCAGTCTCGTCATATTGAAGTAACTATCAACAATTATGACCCTAAAGTCGTCCCAGATTTCGGTCATGCTGACAGTATCAGGATACAGGAAATATGGCACGATAAAAGTGTATGGATGTGTCCTAGGGTTATGATGTAAACAAGTAAGTACATCAAGGTGTTGCGAATCATCTATCACTCATTACTAGACGTTACCGACGAACGTCTGCACCCAGTTATGACCCGGACGCGAAGTAACGATTATAATCCAAAACGTGCACAATGCATATAATAAATAAATAAATATCTTGTAACTGAAATACAGGGTGACAAGGTACACTCGCCTGGATCCGGATGCTGAAGATGGATCTCCGGTACAGCGTCCAAGTCCGCGGGTCCCGTAGTACCTAGAGACGAGATACAAGCTCAATCAATAAACTATCACGATGCTAAAATAAGAGGTGGCACACGTCTAGATAGGCTTCATTCATTGTTACAAGCTCACATAGACACTAAACTAGAGGGTTGACCAAGGTTGACTAGAGGTACGTTACATCTAATACGATCAATCACCGGTAAAATATCCTCGGAACAATCCTCAATCCCCTATATTTATCATAGTGTTTTCCAGTAGTTCGAGTTATAATCATCCTCAGATTTTACCCCGGTATTCATAGACGTTATCATGTATGTTTAAATATATCATCCTCGAGTAAAATAATTATTTATTTATTAAACCCTCAAAAAGACTTTTTTTTATTATTTGAACATTCTTTCACATATACATAGCTACTCCTCTATCATTTCATTATTATTTATCATCTCTTAATAAATGACCAATATTTGACATGACAACACATACTCAAACAACCTATCAACAATGCATAAAATAATTGAATGAAACCCTAAAATCTTATTTCCAGCTTCTTAAACCCTAACCCTAACTATGTTATATTAAACCATAAACAATACTACACTACACATGGAGATGGGGAAGAGGTTACCTTGGTGGCGGTGTGATGGTGCGAGGGGGAGACGGTGGTCGACAGCGGGTGGACGATGGCGGGTTGCCGGCCGGAGGATGGTCGACAGCGAGGTGGATGGTGATGATGATGAAGGCGATGAAGGTGATGCGGGTCATGGAGGTGCGGGTGACCGGAGAATGGCTCAAGGTGGTTGAGGGGGTACAGATGGCGGTGGTTCCGCTGTGGTTTCTCGTCGGACTGGAGGAGGTGACGCTGTGGGTGGAAGCTGCTCGGCAGAGGGGGGGGCGGCAGCCGGATGGAGGTGTTGTGGTTGGTAGTCGGGATGAAGGAGGTTGGCGGTGAAGGCGGGAGCTGCTGGAGAAGTCTGTGGCGGTGGAGGAGAGGCGACTCGCCGAAATGGAGGAGGCTCATGGGGAAGGTCGGCTGCGGTGGATGCAGCAGCGGGTGGTCGGTGGCATCGTGAAGATGACGGTGGTGCGGGTGGGTGTTGGCCGAGGGAGGAAGTAATATGGAGGTGGTGGAGTCGACAACGGGTGGAGGAGACAGTGGTTCGTGGAGAAGGCGGTGGACGGTTGTAGGTGGTCGGTTTGGAGCAGGAGTTGCTGGAGGTTGCTGGCGGTGAAGTCGGTGGTAACTCGCCGGAGTTGAGGTCGGGTGGGAAGCTCGGATGGTGAAGGGAAGAAGAGGTGAAGAAGAAGAAGAAGAAGAAGAAGAAGAAAAATGGAGAAGGAGTAGTTTCGGCTGTGGATGTAGTAGGAAGAGGGAGGAGAGAGAGAGGGGGTTTTCTATGCTCCTTAGGATTAGGGCCGACATTGGGAAAGGGGGAGAAGGAGAGATTATATAGGTGGGTGTGTGGTGAGGATGAGGCTTAAATTTTGAATGGATGGCCCAGATTCTACATGAAAGAAATGTACATCCAAAGGGGAGAGGGGGATTGATTTGACCGGTCAAGAGAGGGAGAGGGGGTTTCTTCATGTGCCTTGGCCAATGAGGTGGTGACACCTATTTTCATATTTGCAAATAAGCCCCTTAACTTTTGGGTAATTGCACATACATGAAAAATAATAAGAATTTGGTGTGGAAAGTGGTGTTTGGTGTTATGTAGGGTGAGGGGGTGTTGTGCGTTTGCATGGGCTTAATGAATGTGGTATTGGGTTAAATTGGGGTTAAGTTGGAATTTATCAAAGTTGGTATCCCCAATTTAATTAAAATAAAATGTCATGTGCTCTTAAATTAAATGGGGGCACATGGGATCTCAATTTGGAGTGACACAAAGGTCATAAAAGGTGTAGGCTTGGTGTCAGTCTTGGACCCTTTAATTGGTCCGGCTAAAAGGTTTGAGTTTGTGTCCCAAAATCGATGGCAACGACAAAGGTACGCGACACAGGATTAAAGAATTGATTTCGGGACCGGGAAGTTGTACAATTAAATTAGAGCACAAGGGATTGTGTTTGTGAGTGACGGAAATTATGGGCTATTGTTGGGCTCCGAATATTGCAACAACGGTAGTGTGCACCAAGGGTTATAAATAAAGAATCAGACAACTGCAACATAAATTCTAAACCTCAAATACCTGGTACTAGACCAAAATTTCTAACCAAAACCAATCTATCTATAAAAATAATTGAGGAGATTTACATCCATTTGCTCGACCTCCAAGTCAAAACTGGCTGCCAATGCTAGCAACACCCGAATAAACGACTGCTTGACGACTGGCAAAAAGATTTCATCATAATCTACGCCTTTCTGCTGACCGTAGCCTTTAACTACCAACCTCGCTTTGTATCGAGGGCGAGTAACATCATCTGTCTGCTTCACTCTGAACACCCATCGATTCTTCAAATCCTTCTTGTCATTTGGCAACCGTACCAGATCATAAGTAGAGTTCGCCTCCAAGGAACTCATCTCCTCCTACATGGCCTCCATCCACTCCTGCCTGTGTTCGTCTTCTATAGCCTCTACAAAACTTTTGGGTTCTCCCCCGTCAGTCAATAGCACATACTCACTCGGTGAGTATCTCGTAGATGGTCGACGCTCTCTATCGCTCCTCCTCAACTAAACCACTAGTGCTGTCTGTATATCTACAGCCTCCTCCTCTCCAGGAACTGCCTCCTCGGTATGCTCATCCTCCTGAGGGTCACCCTGACCACCATCAGCAGGCTGATGATCAAGGTTAGGAGAAACTCCATATACTGGCTCCCCCATAATTGGATCCTCTGCGATATCCTCTGGAAACTGCTCGAAGTGAAATAACTCTAACTCAGGCAATTTTTCAGCCTCAGAAGGCATCTCCGAATCCTGAGTGTTGGTCATGGTATGATCCTCGACGAATACCATGTCCCTGCTTCTGTAGAGCCTTCTTTCTACTGGATCGTAGAGTTTATAGCCAAACTCATCCCGACCATAGCCGAAAAAGACGCACCGCCTCGTTTTTGGCTCAAGTTTGGATTTCTCGTCCTTCGGTATATGCACGAAGGCCTTACAACCAAACACTCGCAGGTGATTGTATGAGGGATTTTTGTTGTACCATACTTTGTCAGGCACATCACCCTGCAAAGGAGCACTAGAAGATAAATTAATAACATAAGCAGCTGTGTAAAGTGCCTCACCCCAATAGCTGCCTGGCAAGTTTGCTTCTGATAGCAAACACCGCACCCTCTCTATCAGCGTCCTGTTCATCCGCTCTGCTACACCGTTGAGCTGCGGTATCTTTGGTAGAGTCTTCTGGTGTTGTATCCCTTGCTCTCTACAATAAGCATCAAAGGGACCGATATACTCACCGCCATTGTCTGACCGAACACATAGCAGCTTCTTGCCCGTCTCCCTTTCAACAGGGGCCTGAAACTCTTTGAAAGTGGGCAACACCTGATCCTTGGTCTTTAAGGCATAGACCCAAACCTTCCTGGAACAGTCATCAATAAATATTATAAAATAAAAAGCAACACCAATGGATTATACCTTCATAGGACCGCAGACATCCGAGTAAATCAACTCGAGCAACGTCGGCTTCCTTGAACTTGGGTGACTTTGGAAAGACACCCTATTTTGCTTTCCCGCCAAACAGTGCATGCACGTCTCCAACTTTGTATACTTTAGCACTGGAATTACCTTCTTTTTCACCAAGTAGCTCATCCCCTTCTCACTGATATGGCTGAGCCGCCTGTGCCACAACTCAGTAGACGCATCAGTAGTTGCGTTAACCTCCTATGCCCCCTGTGTGCTCCTTTCCATATAGTAGAGTCCGGACCTCTTGCTTCCTCTGGCAATCACCATCGAACCTCTGGAAAGCTTCCACTGATTGTTCCCGAAGAGACTGAAGAAACCCTCGTCATCCAACCTTCCAACTGATACCAGGTTGAAACGAATATCCGGAATATGACGAACATCTTTGAGAACAAGAACTGCACCTGCCTTTGTCCTCAAATGCACATCTCCAATGGCAACTGCCTTTGACACATCTCCATTGCCCATCTTCAACACTCCGCAGTCGTCAGTTGTGTATGTAGCAAATAATGCCCTGTTGTGAGATACGTGCACTAAAGCACCTTAGTCCACCAGCCAAGAGTTATCATCGCAGGCAAGGTTCATAACTACCTCATCACCTACAATGATCACGTCGCCTCCATGTGTCGATGTCGCCGCTGTAGTGTTCTCACTTTTGCTTTCCCTTGTCGCCCTTCTTCTCTCTATTCCAAGCGAAACAGTTCTGCTTGATGTGGCCCTTCTTGCCACAATGGTAACACTCCGAGTCCTCGTACCGACTCTTGGACCTTTCCCTGCTTTTGTCTCTGCCACCGCCTGGACCCCTGCTTTTACCCCTTCCGCGGCTCTCTGAAACAAGCGCCTCTGAGTGGGATGTGGATGAAGTACCCTGAGAACGTCTTCGCATCTCTTCATTCAGTACCCCGCTCTTGGAAAACTCCAGACTAACCACGCCTTCCGGAGCAGAAGCAATCATAGACACTCGTACGGTCTCCCACGAGTCTGGCAATGTACACAGCAGCCATAGTCCCTGAACCTCGTCGTCGAACTTGACTCCCATCGAGGATAGCTGGTCAACCACGCCCTGGAACTCACTCAAGTGATCCGTAATAGATGTCACATCTTTGTACCGCAGACCCATCATCATCCGGATCAGGAACAATTTATTTACCCCGGTCTTCTTCGCATACAAAGATTCCAACTTATCCCACAGTATCCTCGTGTGCTTAATACTGGCAACGTGGTTGTACACATTCTCGTCAATGAACTGTCTAATGTAACCACACACCGGTATATGCTCGAAATTCCAGTCCTCTTCGGATTTGTCACTGGGCCTCTCGGAAGCAAATACCGGCAGATACAGCTTCTTGACAAATAACAAATCCTTCATCTTGCTCCTCCAGTAATGATAGTTGGTACCGTTCAGGTTTACTATACGCACCGACTTCGCGTCCATCTCTCCTCCCTGGTTTCCTGTCAACTCCTGACACCCTTCTGAAATTTCAGAACCTGGCTCTGATACCACTTTGTTGGGAACGAAAGTACAAAAACCGTTCCCCAAACCAGAGAGTACCTGCGAGAGAACCGAGCAAACACACAAACCCAAAAATGCCAAACACAAATCGCTGACACAGAGATTTTTGACGTGAAAAATCATTGCGGGAAAAACCATGCGATGATCGGAGTCCAACCCTGAAAAGCCTCCACTAATGGAATAAGAAATACACCGATTCCTTACAAACTTCTCACCGATCCAAACGGATCACCACAACTCTTTTGGAATAGAAAATAGATTATAACCACGAAGAAGAAAGATAACGAAAAATACCCGAAACTGATCTCCTTCTTCGAAACGTCCTCCAATCCTTCTTTCTCCTCTCCAATGTTGCAATGGCACTCTTGCCTCATTTTCTCTCCTTGTTGCTATATTTTTATTTTTTATTTTTAGAGAGAGTTATTTATTTTAGGGCCAGGAGATACCTATATATAGCCTCAAACCCATAACCAGCATTCCTGTTATAGATAGGAATATCCAATCCAAATCCAAATCCATTGAGATATTCCTATTACATCTAGGAATATCCAATACAAATTCATTGAGATATTCCTATTATATTTAGGAATATCCAATCCAAATAAATTGAGGCATTTCTATTATATGTAGAAATGCTCAATCCTACTCCGGAGTATTTTTTACATAGGTTGGGAACCCCACCCACTCCAACATTTTTTACAAGTGTCATTATCTTTAAAAGTCTCAAATTACAAATAATATAAGTTTGAAATATTTTAGCAGATGTCCCTCATTCAAAATATAGAAAGTAGCATATATATATATATATATATATATATATATATATATATATATATATATATATATATATATATATATATATATATATATATATATATATATATTATTTAATAGCAAATTCCTCTATTATTTGTACGGAACAGTTAAAAATTCAAGATATATTCCTACTATTCTAACCAAAAATTTTAATGTTTTACACAGAATGAAAGTATTTGTTAATTTTTTTTTTAAAGTACAGATATATAATAGTTTATATATTTTTAAATGAAGGTATTTGCTAAAATATCCTATAACTTTTACTGGTTAAATGATGGAAGTGTTCAGTTAAACATTTTTGCAACCACTCAAAAATGTTGAGAAAAGAAAATCGTGCAATTTCTGTTTGCTCCATATAACTGTACATTTAAAAAGGAAGGAACTTGTTGATGATATAAATAAGTTTCTTGTTCTGGAACTCCTTTGTTGACTTGCGAATATACATGTTGGCATGTGTTTAGAATGAACAAATGTTGAAGTTGTAAAATGGTTTTGCATTCATGTTTCAGGTACACAGTTAAAGCATCTATACTTAGGGATGGCAACGGAAACCATACTCCTTAATAGTATTCGAATTTTTGTCCCCATCCTCGTTTTCGGCCGGGTTCAATTTTTTATCTCCATTCTCGTCCCCGTTAAACAATGCACTCCTCGTCCGCATTTTCGTCGCCGTCCCTGCCGTTAACACTTTTGGGGATCAATTTTTCTGTCCCCGTCTCCCGTCCCGTTAATAATTTTTTTGTACAGTATAAGCTTAAAAAAATAGTTTTGATTTCTATTTCTTATGTATGGAGTGACAAGCTTGTAATTAAAAGAGACTAATATTTAACTAATACCAATGAGTTGTGCATATGGGTATAAGTAGTCGGGGTCGGAGATTTACTGGGACGGAAAGTACTATATACATACCCGACTCCTAACCACTGTGGAGTTTTTTTAATCCCCATTTTGCCCCCGTTCTCATTTTTAATTCCCAAAACATGTCTTCATCGGGAAAAAAATTGGGTTCCCATCAGTTCAGAGAAAATTATCATCCCTACATGTACCTTAAATCATTTTGTCCATCTAATCCTCTCTAATTTATCATCGTTCTATAGACCTGTCAAAGTAGGTTGTGTCGGTCTAGCCTAGCATAAAAATTGAGTGGGCCGAAACATGTCTTACCGGGGGTTATCGGGCCAGGCCGATCCTAAGGATGGAAAACCTCATGCCAGTACAGCATGTGGCCTGTCACGCCCCGATTCCGTGGAATCGTTGGGGCATCCCCCGAGCGTGACCGCCGTGCGGGCCTGGGGTTGCTCCCGCACAAGGCTAGAGTATTTTTGCATAACGAGCACATATTCAGAGTACGCAGATAAATTGAAACACAGATTTAAAGCATGGAAAAGTTCTCTTTTATTTGATAATGAACATCTATTACAAACTCGTGAATGAGTCAGCTAATTTGCTGTACGGGCTTACAAAAGTGTTGACACAAAATGAGATGGCAGTCCTGTACATTACATCCCTTTACTAAACTTTAAAATATATAACACCTCCAGGCGGGATGATGGCCTTCCCACGGAGCTGCATAGAGTTTGGGTTGCTAACTCCTTGCTTCAAAAGATGGCACGCTCAGGACGCGCCTACAGCTGGACTGGGTCGGGGATTGACTTCAGCTCCTCGCTCGGCTCTCCTTAGTGCGGGAACCTGTTTTAACGAGGGTCAGTATGTCGAAACATACTGGTGAAGGCGAGCTAACCCAACTATACCAATCAACATGTTGTTTTAATGAAACATGCATGTTTATTTGTAGTCTTTCTATCTTGCCTTAGTTCATTTACAAGTAAGGAACATATAGAATTTACTGAAATAAACTTGCCACCGTTCGGTGACTTTTACCTGCCCGTCTGAACCACCTGCACAATACTTACCATATCCTTCCCTGTCACGAAGACACAAGTTAGCCTTGCACAAGTTTAAATATACAAGAAGGATCACTGGCGTATGCCATAATGGACGATATAGTCTTTGGCGGAAAAGCATGCAACGAAAGTACAAGAGGCGTTGTAGGACAATTCTGTCAAATACAAGAGACTAAACAATAGGTTCCTCCCGGACTGGATCAGTGCCAATGCCCCAGTGCCCGTCCGCAAGAACCGTGACCTTGTGCACAAGTTGTCTATGATCGAACGGTATCTAGGCTAAATTATCATTCGTACAATCGAGGCAACAAGAGTACAAGACAAGCAACAATTCATGATTCATTTTGCATAGTCTCCCTGAACAATTTATTACATTATGAGGCATGTTCTATACATAGCACAATTTATAGAAGAAGTATGCATTCTAACTAAAATTGAAGCATATGATGAACATTATAATGAGCAAGCATGCAAGTAAGTAACTGTTCCCAAGTCTATTCCCTTTTTATCTTGACATCTTTTAGTTATTACTTGGTATCGTTTGATCGGGGCAACTAGAATGCAAGATTTTTAGGTGTGAAGACTTGGAAGAAGGGCTAGCTAATTGGGATGGTAGCCACTCACTTTGTTGGTTGGAAGGGAGAAGGAAAGAGGCGCTTCAAGACTCTGCTTGTACGCCACCTACTGCTTATTCACCTACATTGCCACGAACAGCTGATTAATACCTCTTTCTCTCTTTCCAAACTCGGAATTGAAATGCAGTTCACGAACGAAAATAATAAAATCCATCGAAATCGTTCAAGAAAATACAAGCAAATTCGAAAACCAACTCAAAGCACGAAAGCAACAAGCGACATCGAAATCCAAGGCAACAAAAGATGCAGCGGAGAGGTCCCTCCTGACTCTGCCGCTAAGCCGATCCTTGGGGCACGGTCCACTGAATATGGAAATCGATTCCGAAGAAGCAGATCCATAACAAAAATGAGTTCTTGTTTCAATCTATCCCGATCGAACGATACCGTCATATATTTCTTAACCGCGCTTTCCGAGTAGGAAAAACGGGGCGCTACATCCTACCCAATCAATTAGAAGTTTCGTTCACGAAACTTAGGAATAAAACCTACCATTAGGGAACATTATGTTGAGGACGGCGATCATGACGCAGCGGACACTCACGAACATAATGGTTTGATTTGCCACAGGCTAGACATAACCCAAGTTTCAGACGACATTTATCGACCGTGTGTCCCGGTTTCTTGCAGAAAATATACGATGGCCCTGGGTTTCCTCTCTCTGGACCATCGTTGTTAGGGCACTTTACAACGGTGTTTCCTCTTTCGTTGCTTTGGCGTTTGTGATTGGAGGTATGCACAGTGCCGGTAGAAACGTGAGGATACTGCGGTTCAAAAGATAGGGCATGATTCATGACTCCCCGCATGGTCTCGTATTGATGAACTACTATGTGGCATGGATAGCAGGGCGCAGACCACCTTTAAACCTTCTAACTTGACTCGCTGCATCAGGTAAATAGGCGCCAGCGAATTTGGAGAGTCGGTTGAATTCAGCGGAATACTGTTTGATTGTCATGTTGCCTTGCCTCAGTTACACGAACTCATTCTCCTTCTGACGTCGTACGGGAGGGGGTATAAACTCCTCTTCAAACGCGGCACGAAAAGTCGCCCACGTGATCGCCTCCTCTCCATGGTCAACTTGAAGAGATCGTCGATGCACGTCCCACCAATCGTGCGCGTTGAGTCGGAGCTGTATTTGAGCGCATGCGACACGCTTCTCCTCCGGTACTTCAAGTAGGTTAAAATGATCCTCAAGTTCGGCGAGCCAATCTAGCGCCACGATTGGGTCCTCAGTCCCTTTGAATAGAGTATTGCGGACTTTCTTGAAGTCGCCAAAGTCGAAGGCAGTCACATCCTTCTTCCTCGGAGTCTGAGGCGTCTCGACTTCAAATGCTGGTTGTTCTACCGGAGTCGCTGCTGTCGCTGCGGAGTGGATGGAGGCCAAAGTCTGAATAATTTGTTGCAGGGCATCCACCTGCTTTTGTTGGACTGAGAATCGGGCCTCTAGATTGCTTTTGAACTTAGCTTGGCGAGCATCATCTCTTTGTTGGTTTGCTTCCAACATCTGCATCAGTTGTTGGATGGGATCGACGCGAGACATGGCTCGCTGGCTTCGCGAGCTTCCTGAAGTGCCAGAACTGCTCTCCTGGGCTTGCGTCTCGCCCGGTGCTAGCACAGAGGATTGCGCTTGTGCCATTCCTTCAAAATAAGGTAAATTACATCATGATCATAACGTATTATGGACTTATTGCATGAACGTATCTCATTTTGGCCTAACGAGTTCAAGAGTTTGCATAGGGATTTGATCTAAAAAAAAAAGAAACTTTTCCAGTGCGAGGGTCCTTGAATCTGTGCTCTGATACCACTATGTCACGCCCCGATTTCGTGGAATCGTTGGGACATCCCCCGAGCGTGACCGCCGTGCGGGCCTGGGGTTGCTCCCGCACAAGGCTAGAGTATTTTTGCATAACGAGCACATATTCAGAGTACGCAGATAAATTGAAACACAGATTTGAAGCATGAAAAAGTTCTCTTTTATTTGATAATGAACATCTATTACAAACTCGTGAACGAGTCAGCTAATTTGCCGCACGGGCTTACAAAAATGTTGACACAAAATGAGATGGCAGTCCTGTACATTATATCCCTTTACTAAACTTTAAAATATATAACACCTCCAGGCGGGATGATGGCCTTCCCACGGAGCTGCATAGAGTTTGGGTTGCTAACTCCTTGCTTCAAAAGATGGCACGCTCAGGACGCGCCTACAGCTGGACTGGGTCGGGGATTGACTTCAGCTCCTCGTTCGGCTCTCCTTAGTGCGGGAACCTGTTTCAATGAGGGTCAGTATGTTGAAACATACTGGTGAAGGTGAGCTAACCCAACTATACCAATCAACACATTGTTTTAATGAAACATGCATGTTTATTTGTGGTCTTTCTATCTTGCCTTAGTTCATTTACAAGTAAGCAGCATATAGAATTTACTGAAATGAAATTGCCACCGTTCGGTGACTTTTACCTGCCCGTCTGAACCACCTGCACAATACTTACCATGTCCTTCCCTGCCACGAAGACACAAGTTATCCTTGCACATGTTTAAATATAGAAGGAGGATCATTGGCGTATGCCATAATGGACGATATAGTCTTTGGCAGAAAATCATACAACGAAAGTACAAGAGGTGTTGCAGGACAATTCCGTCAAGTACAAGAGACTAAACAATAGGTTCCGCCCGGATCGGATCGATGCCAGTGCCCCAGCGACCGTCCGCAAGAACCGTGACCTTGTGCATAAGTTGTCCATGATCGAACGGTATCTAGGCTAAATTATTATTCGTACAATCGAGGCAACAAGAGTACAAGACAAGCAACAATTCATGATTCATTTTGCATAGTCTCCCTGAATAATTTATTGCATTGTGAGGCATGTTCTATATATAGCACAATTTATAGAAGAAGTATGCATTCTAACTAAAATTGAAGCATATGATGAACATTATAATGAGCAACCATGCAAGTAAGTAACCGTTCCCAAGTCTATTCCCTTTTTATCTTGACATCTTTTAGTTATTACTTGGTATCGTTTGATCGGGGCAACTAGAATGCAAGATTTTTAGGTATAAAGACTTGGAAGAAGGGCTAGCTAATCGGGATGGTAGCCACTCACTTTGTTGGTTGGAAGGGAGAAGGAAAGATGCGCTTCAAGACTCCGCTTGTACGCCGCCTACTACTTGTTCACCTACATTTTCACGAACAGCTGATTAATACCTCTTCCTATCTTTCCAAACTCGGAATTGAAATGCAGTTCACGAACGAAAATAATGAAATCCATCAAAACCGTTCAAGAAAACATAAGCAAATCCGAAAACAAACTAAAAGCACGAAAGCAACAAGCGACACCGAAATCCGAGGCAACAAAAGATGCAGCGGAGAGGTCCCTCCTGACTCTGCCGCTAAGCCGATCCTTGGGGCGCGGTCTACTAAATATGGGAATCGATTCTGAAGAAGCAGATCCATAACGAGAATGAGTTCTTGTTTCAATCTATCCCGATCGAACAATACCGTCTTATATTTCTTAACCGCGCTTCCCGAGTAGGGGAAACGGGGCGCTACATGGCCCAAGGCACAATAGACTTTAAATTGTGTTGAGATTGTTGGATTATATCTCATTTTCAGTTGAGCGCTCAAAACGTGGTGACAATAGAGTTGATGGTTTAGTCCCACGTCCAATAAAAAGTGAGATCATGAGGTGTAGATAATTCAAATTGGTTCAGGCCTTACATGATAATTTTCTTTTAAGGCATATCGGTCTAGTCTCATATCACATATCATGGACGAACTCCAATTTGGGTCACATCGTATTCCTAAAAAGTGGTGTCAGAGCCCATGATAACGAGACTGATTTGGGTGGCTCTAATTGGTTCGAGACAAATTGTGCTGAACGTTCATGCGTATAATCAGCGTCGATTAGATGATTATACGGGCTCTCTTCTCAGGGTGGAGTTAGGAGCATTCTCCAGATATTCGATTGAGCACGTACGAATCAGACTTAATGTTGGAGGCAACTATAAGGATTGACTTATGTCACGCCCCAGATCCAGAATACTGGAGAGCTGGGGAATGACTCAGCCAACCGCACCTTATGGAATACCGAAGTAACCCGCAATGTGTTAAGGTTGTCTAGAGACAAGGGGGCACATACTACAATCAAGTGTCCTTTGGTCAAGAAATTCTATATCTCAATTATTCAAACAAGTAGCAATAACATAGAATATTTCAGAATAAGCAGTAAGATATCCCAAATGCTGTATCAGAATGTTCCTTAGAGATCTAGTAATACAAAATGATATGCCAGATACAATAGCAAAGTATAAATGACAGTGAGTCAGATGCAGTTTGAATATATTACAGTCATGTAAGGAGCTAGTGTCCAGATTTGCTGGCTAGCAGGTGCCGGTTAGCTAAACGCCCAAAAGAATATAGTTCACAAAAGACGATCAGTGAATAAAAAAAACCCACTCGTGTCCCTCAGCAACCATCCTTCGAGTGCGTGCATCAGTGAGGGGAAAGTAAGCTTGATCCTCAGGTGTTGGCTCTATACTTGGCCATACAAAACCAGTGGGGTCAGACCCCAAATAGCAAGTACCATAAAGGAAGCACGAAATGAAGAAACAAAACCAGTTCTATAGCATGAGATGCGTGAGCCAACAATCAATGACATATGTCATATACATGACATGATACGATATCCCTTCACCAAACAAGGACAAGAAGTGCCTTATCATATCAAGATAGAATACGTTCCTTGATTATGGTCAAGCTAAAATAACTCTACGTCGTAGTTTCAGTCCACAACCTATCGTAAAACAACATCGCAATCCAACAACCAAACAAGGATATGAGTTAAACCATCATGCTACAACAGTCTATGTCCCTAATTTCACTTAACAGAAGGCACAATATACAATCAGAGATAATACATAGAAGAAATAATGTAGCTTCAGTCCATGGATTATCGTAACGTAACGACGCAACCCAACAACCAAACAAGGACATTGTTGAATCATTATGCCACGATAGCCCACTTTTCTGGCTAGGCATGCATTACAAGAAATTTAAACCGTCAATCATGTATTACGACTTGATATGTAATCTCCGGGTTATCCCAGTATTATAATATATAAGTATCCTCAGATCGTGCCCTAGTTGAGCATGGTTGGCTGAACCAATGATATACGAGCAAGAGTATATGTATAAGATGTACCAGTCCCTTCCAAGGGCACTGAACTAATTAACGGTTAGTAATAGTTCCAAGCTTTCTATAGGAAAGATACTGGCTCGGTCTTATAATTAGATCAGATAATGCATTCCATTAGGGCGGATAATATACAGTATCCGTGGTGGCAATCATTTACTTCCAGCTAATTTAGGGTGGCTCGACATACAAAATCTCGGGATACCTTTCCCTTCCAATGCTCTACAAATTAAGTAGCCTAGTTAACCCTAAGTTAATTAGAATCACATGCCGTGGTCACATGAACATTCTTCTTAGATGTAACTTTATGTATGGGCACTCTTGATACGAACCCATATTGTTACTCGCAAGTTAAATATGGATTCACCCAAGTGTGAAGCAAAATCAATACTATCTAGCCATGGCTAAAGTCACTGTCCAACTACCAGATCTGTGCATGAAAATAATTACATATATCATGTAGCAGGAGTATGTGGCACGAAGGCTCACTATATATATCAAGTAGCACTCTCAGTGCAATTAAGTTTATCAGCACGGATACAATAGTCAGGGAAGGAACAAGTTCTAGTATCAAAGTCATGGACAAGATCATGAACAAGTTATCTAGTAGCAAGTCATTCAGTATAGGACAGTTAAGCACTGGTCACATGAATTGTCACTTTATTATTTTGATAGATAAGAATAAGAGTAGTGCAAGAACTCCTCGAGATCAGATCCACAATCCTTCCAAACAAGGATCGGAATTGCAGACCTTCTTTTGAGTTGAACTACGCCCTTCATTCTATCCAACATATAATAAGGTGATCAAGGAAAATTAGCAAGTGCATATAAGTCCAAATCTACAGGGATCGTGTTAGGTACTTAGTCAATTTGGCACATGGTCACATCTGGGTCATTAGGTCCATATAAAAATATACATTCAAGACCACATTATGAGTAATTTCTAAGTTCAATATATAACATCACAATCATTCAATCAAACAAAAATATTTAAACCAAGCAAGTGTTCAATGTGTGCATGAAACAGTAGGCACATAGCCAAGGTGCCGCATGAAGTCGAGGTCGCATGGATGTCAAGGCCACATGCAGTCGAGGTCGCATGGGTGGGGCAAGGTCCACTCTTCGGGACGAGTGCTGAAGTGATGTGCAATAAATACAAGTAAAAAAAGTGACATAAAGTGATGGATGTGACCGATGTGAAATGCAATAAAGTGTGTCAAAAGAACAAGACAAAATCATGAAAAGATGAGCCAAGACGGTGATGAGTCATGCATTAAAAGAAAGAGGAACACATAGCTCGAGGCCGCATGGACGACGAGGTCGCATGCTCCTCTTGGTCGCATGCACACTTGGCCGCATGAAATCTTTTGGACTTAATAAAAAAAATTCGACTTAATGAGACTTCATTCGTCAAGTTTTATGCTTTTGGCCAAGGGGCGCATGTGTAAATTCAGTCATGCGTCCAACATGATGGCCGCATGTCGACTTAGAGCGAGAAGTCCAGGCCGCATGCCAAGCGTGCTGCATGGAGCTCCTTTGTCCTGGAACAACATATTTCGGTCATGGAAGCTCTAAAAATTCAAGTTTTATTTCTTCCATGGAAACCTCAAACGAAGTCCAAATCCAACAAAGTAAAGTTCTAAACTACTCAAAATCAAATGCTCAACAAGTTTTTGAAAACAACAAGTTTTTAGAGATCAAAACCCAAGAAAACTCAAGAATACATAAAAAACTCTAAACTTAAAAATATAGATCTACACTAATCCATCCACCAAAACCAAAAATATCAAGTTCTAAATATAAGGAGAATCACATAATATACATAATGGACTAATAAGATAGAAAGTTTTTTCATTTTCATGCAAGGTGTACTTGCCTATGGAAGGAGTAAGAAAACCTAAGAGAGAGAATGAAAAGGAAATAATGAGAAGAGAGAAAGTGTGTTTTGGTTTATATAGGGATGGTTTGGGTTCACTTGACCAATGGTTCAAGTCATGACCAAGCTGCGACCTCGAAATAAACCAAGAAACAAACTCTACCAGAAAATAGTCTGGCCTCTAATCAACCTGACAATCATGTCAGCAAGCAAGAATACATTCCAAATACGTATATCAGGAACGGAGAGTGGCAACTTCAAAGGTGGAGACGACACGTCCAAGATAAAGCAAGATATTATGGTTACCAAATAAATAATGATATGGATGAACTTGTTGGTTTAATTTTGTGATCGAACAGATCGAGATGACAATATGTTGAATCTTTTGGGTGCTCGGCTGGCGGTAACGAGCAAGGTATTGGAGTGGGTGGGGTTTCCAACCTATGTAAAAAATACCCCAGAATTGGATTGAGTATTCTTACATATAATAGGACTACCTTAATGGATTTGGATTGGGTATTCTTATATATAATAGGAATACCTCAATGGATTTAGATTTGGATTGGGTATTTCTACATATAATAGGAATATCTCAATGAATTTGGATTTGGATTAGATATTCCTATATATAATAGAAATGATAGTTGTGGATTTGAGGCTATATATATTAAGTGTTTCGTAAGCCTAAAATATTTCTCAAAAACATTGAAAATGAGGCAAGAGTGCTTTAACAACATTGGAAGGAGAGAGGAAGATATTGAAGGCTATTTCGAAGTGGAGATCGATTTCGGGTAATTATTTTTTTGTCGTCTCCGTTCTTCATGTGTCTGTGATCTATTTTATATTCCAAAGAGTTGTGGTAATCCATTTGGATTGGTGAGAAGTTTCTAAGGAGTCAGTATATTTCTTATTCCATTAGTTGAGGCTTTTCAGGGTTGGACTCCGATCGTCCCGAGGTTTTTTTTGCAAGGATTTTCCACATAAAAATTACTCGTGTCTACGTGTAATTTTTTTGTGTGGTTTAGCATTTGTTTTTGTGTATTTTTATTGCTTGGTTCTCTCGCAGCTTCTTGGTTTAGGGGAACGGTTTTCGCCTTTGCGTTCCCAACAAGTGGTATCATAGCTTTGGGTTCAGAGAGGTGTCAGGAGTTGACAGTCAAATCAGGAAGAAGAGATGGACGCGAAGCCGGTACGCATGGTAAACCTGAATGGTTCCAACTATCATTATTGGTGGAGTAAGATAAATGACTTGTTGTTCGTCAAGAAGCTGCATCTTCCAATATTTGCATCCGAGAATCCCAGTGATAAATTCGATGAGGACTGGAACTTCGAGTATATACAGGTGTGTGGCTACATACGGCAGTTCGTTGACGAGAATGTGTACAACTACGTTGCCAACATTGAGCATGCGAAGACGTTATGGGAGAAGCTAGAATCTTTGTACGCGAAGAAGACCGGGGAAAATAAGTTGTTCATGATCCGATCGATGATGGGTATGTAGTACAAAGATGGTGCATCTATTAAGGATCACTTGAGTGAGTTCCAGGGCGTGGTTGACCAGCTATCCTCGATGGGAGTCAAGTTCGATGACGAGGTTTAGGGACTTTGTTTGTTGTGTACATTGCCAGACTCGTGGAAAATCGTACGAGTGTCTATGGTCGCTTCTTCTCCAGAAGGCATGGTCAGTCTGGAGTTTGCCAATAGCTGGGTACTGAATGAAGAGGTGCAGAGATGTTCTCGCACTACCAAAATATGATGAAATAGCGACGTATTTAGCGACGTCATAAAAAAAGTTGCTAATATTAAAGATTTCAGCGACTCCAAAAATAAACGTCGCTATACGTCGTTGTTGGCGACATATAGCGATGTTTAGCGACTGTAATTTATTTTTTTAAAGAATAGTCGCTATAAGCTTCTTTAAGGTCGCTAAACGTCGTTGAGTTTTATGATTTAGCGACGAATTTAATGACGTTAGTTTTTATTATTTTTAGCGACGTCTATAACGTCGTAAACTATTTTTATTAGCGACGTCATAAGTTGACGTCGCTAAACGTCGCTAAAATTTTAATATAGGTTTCGATTCCCCCTTCTGTCGAAATCTTCCCCCAAAATTTCAAAAACTCTCCCCCTCCCCCCTTCCGGCGAAGTGCACCCTCCGGCGTCCTCCACAGCCACCTACTCCGGCGTCCCCCTCCTCCTTCTCCTCCTCCTCCTCCTCTAGGTAAACCCTAACACGATCTCTCTTCCTCTCTCTCTCTCTCACAGATGCACACGACATGACACTGACACAAACACGACACAGATTATCACAGAGGGTGTAAACCCTAACCCTAACCCTAACTCGATCCCTCTCTCTCATAGATGAAGATACGACTGTTTTCGATGATAAACGAAAGAAATGAAAATTAGGTTTATACGACACCCTTTCTTTGTTTACAAACAAGCAAGAAGAGTACAATTAATCCTATACGAGGATGTTAAGTACAAAAAAAATAATTTTGGGGTGAAATATTGCTATAGGAGTCTGATCTGCGGTCGATCACTTTGTCCCTTGGACCACACGATGACGAAGAAGTGCTGTAGAAGAAGGAGAAGCTTCAAAGATTGCGGGAGGGATTGAATGCTCGTCGTCAAAGACGTCAATCACTACTCTCTGTCAGTGCTTTATATTATTTTTTCGATCCTCTCTCCTCTCCTCCGTCCGTATCCCTGTGACTAAGGATCTCTATTTATAGAGCCTGGTCACAGTTAACTGCCCAGTCGGCGTAAAAGCCGAACAGTGGAGCAAGTAGCGCTCTTTACGTGGCGGTTATAATAATTGCTACCCACGTATGAATGATCTCCTGAATCTGCGTGTGACGCGTGTCCCATTACGAGATAATGCGTATAACTGCTTCGAAGATCACGACATGCAAGCCACGTAGGTAACTGTCCCTCGCGTAGAGATGGTTGGCGTAGAAGCCATGTTGGGCATAGAAGCCTGATTGGCATAGAAACCTGGTTGGCGTAGAAGCCATGTTGGCATAGAAGCCTAATTAGCATAGAAGCCTGGTTGGCATAGAAGCCAGGTTGGCGTAGAAGCCAAATTGCTGACTGAAGTCTTTGAGCGTATTCTGAGCTAGAAATAGCCCTATCACGTACCCGTGTCAACATAGCCTGAGTTGACGTATTTCAAGGAGATAGCGTACAGCGTGCTCCTATAGCTAAAAATAGCCAGAATCGACGTATTTCAAGGAGATAGCGTACATCGTGCTCCTATAGCTGCAAATAGCCTGGTGGCGTAGTGTACATGGATGGTGATGTGGACGTATTAGCCCTAATTATGGCTCACCCAGTCGTTAAAAGTAGCACCAAATCTCATACATTAAATGCAGAGATCTGCCCCCATCTCATGCATTAATTGCAGAGACGTGCCTCGAGTTCTGTACGAAGAGCAACTTTTGACGTGGCACTTGGTTTCGTCCTTCTTGAGCGTAAAAGCTCATGTCTGCCTGTGTAAAACAAGCAGCGTATTCCCTGAGCTCGTAGAAGCGAGTTGTATCAGGGAACTGTCACTAAACGACAGCCTAGGTCTCTATGCAGAATCATCATTACAGTCATCCTCTCGGTCGTTGTGCAGTAATTTTTTCAGGCGTCAGGTTCACTGTACTGTCTGACAGATTTATTTGAGGAATACGAAGAGTTCCTCGTACAACTTCCCGTTGTATTAAAAGCGGATAGGTTTTTACGCCGAAGTGGCGATGTAGTAACCTTTCTACGCCAAAACAGTCTGAAAATACTGCTTTACGCTGGTTGTTTAAGAAGCTTTGTTTCATGCTGAACTGCGTTGAAGCTCTGATGTACGCCAGTGGCTCTGAAATCATTTGTACGCCACCCGGTGTTGGAGCTCTGTTTTACGCGGCTTCATGCGTGTTGGATATTTTACGCGCATACTTTCCAGCGTATTTTTCATGCTTCTACAAGACCCCCTTCAAAGTTTTCAAATTCCTTGTAATTTGAAACACTTTGAATGAAGCATGAAACGGCCAAAACTGACTCGTTCTCCGAGGCTGACTTTTCGGCAAATATTTAGAAATTTGTTGGGATCTGATGTGATCTCCTCTGCCTATAAAAAGGCGAATGAGTTAACATATTTTTCCCACACTTCCTTCACCACAAAGAGATGGTTGCCGAGTTCTGTCGGGATGACTTGAGGAAGAAGAAGACCATGTTCTTCCCGTATGTAAGAAGCCGTAAAAGAAGGCGTCTTCGAGCAAATGTCCTCTGCAACGATGGATCATGGAAGGATATCATCGCTTCCTTTGCTCGGGATAATCAGCAACTTCATATGGCGATTCGTCCAAGAGAGAGTAAGGGTCGTATTAGACCACACAGCTTGCTAGCTGTATTTTCTCCCATTATGGCGGTGGACGAAGGTAGGCAGTTTGGCCATGTCTTCCAGTATTGAGTTGGGTCTAAACCGCTAACTCAATTCTAGGGCATGGCTGCCATGGCGTACGGAGGATGGGCTTGCGTAATTGATACATGCCCAGTTCTGTATCCTCCTGCCATTAATCATTTTCTTGTTAATCGGCCGCAGAAGCCGATTAACTGCTGAAAAAGACAAAGATCTCCACCAATATGAGAACCTGGTACAGCAAATTCTTGGTGTGATCTTGCATATTAATGGAAAAATCCTTTGTAAAAATGGATTTCCATCATATGTAATCATGATCTTGAACATTAATAAAAAATCCTTTGTAAAAATGGATTTCCATCATATGTAATCATGATTAATAAGATTATCTTCTTTTATGCATCTGATGATTTGCCATATTTGCTGAGAGGAAGTCTGAATATGTGCAGCTTCAGCACGTCTGAATAACTTTACGCCGACTCTGATAAGAGAGTATCTGATCTCGTCCCGTCTTTTACGCGTAACTGAAGGCGCGTAGAAAGCTTCTTTAGCATTTAAGTTGAAAATCCAAACTGTCATGCTATTTTGAACGAGGAGTTGCGTAGAATTTCTGAACTGTTACTTCTCTGGTACGAAGAATTTGCTGTTCAGATCATTGTCTTCAAGAATGTTTTCCCGAAAATCCCTTGAAAAAGGGCGAGAAATGGCCGTCAAACAGGCCATACTTGAACTTGTGTAAAAGCCTGGACTTAGGATTTTGAATGAACTTCCAAATGACCCAAGAAGGAGAGTCGTCTTCAATGCTAAACCCTATATATTTCAGGCCATTGGAATATTTTGCAGCCAAAAGGGAATGTCTTCTATGTAAACCCTTATAACTGGCCGTCTGTAGCTTTCGATCGTAGAATCGTAGATTTATAGCCTCTGAGCGTAAAATCTTCTGAGCATAAAATCATAGATTTGTAGCCTCTGAGCGTGAAGTCGTAGGTTTGTAGCCTCTCGAGCGTAAAAGCTACCGAGCATAAAAGCATCCGGGCGTAAAACCATAGACTTATAGCCTCTGAGCGTAAAACCGTAGATTTGTAGTCCCTCGAGCGTAAAAAGCTCCTGAGCGTAAAATCGTAGATCTGCTCTGCGCATAAATTCTGGATCTACTGACTGTCCGTCTTTCGCTAAATGATATGCTGACTTGGCCCTGAATCATAACCGAATATTAAATATCAGATTTGGTTAGGGATTTGAAGAGTCATCAAAAATCTATAAATAGTCCAAGGGCTGGAGAGAGAAAACTTTCATCTACTTTCACAAAATCCTAGCTTTCCAAGAACCCTTCTTCTTCATCTCTTTCTTGAGAACTCATAATTGCCATGGCGCCTAAACAGACTTCCACTGCCAAGGGAAAGAAGATTGCTTCCTCTTCTCGCTCTGCTGCTCAAGAACGAACAACTCCCATTAGTCTGGACGAGCCCCGCTCTGAACGTGATGCTCCACCGACGAGCTGTGCGTTGGACATTACAGGTAAAAGACTTTGAGAAGAGAAAAACCCTTCGCATACGTTGTACGTGAACGCGCAAGGTCATCTTTTGTGTTGAAAGCCTCTTTGAGGAGGAGGATGCACAGAGATATTTTATCATTACGCCCACATTCCTAATGTGTTAGTGTAAAAACTATCTTTTCGCAGTCTGGCATAAAAAGCTTGGACTGTCGAGATTTGACGTATACTGCAAATTTTTGAGTTTTTACGCCCTGGATGAAAATTTTGACGTACAACTTCAAAATTTTGGCAATCTGGTTTATAAACTCAGACTGTTAGACTTTTTGTGTATACTGCCAACCTTGAATTTTTTTATGCCTCGGAAATAGGTTCCAACGTAAAATTTCAAGTTTTTTACCAGTTTTTGGCGTAAACTGGGAGAGTGTATCCTCTAGTATAGAAACTGACTTGCTCTCTTATATTTTTTAGTGGACTTGCAGATCCCTCCATTGGCTTAGGTGATGGGTTCTGCTGCTGGGATGCTAAACTTCAATTATCTGGAGGATTTATCGAATGTGACATTTTTCATTTCTGGATCCAATTACCCTAAAGAAAGGGGTATCTTGATATCGTCCCAAGGAGAACGCATGCTGTTAAGTATGATCAGTGGGGAGCCCCTGACATATATCGATGGGATAGAGTATAAGAAACCGGGTTTCTTATTTGGGGATGTTATTGATAAGCAATCCCAGACCAAGCCTAAGAAGGAGGAGTGGGTGTTCACTGCTGAGGGCATGGTGATGTTCTTGCCGAAGATGCCCAGAGATTACCCTGTCTCGACCTTCTTTCATGCCACACATCCTAGGAAGATGATGTGGTTGCTGACTCCCGATCTTCACGGCCGACCGAGGAAGATTTTATACAATAAGGGCGGTGACCGGGGAGCCTATATGAGCCGTCCTTCGGGCCCTGTTATGCCCTTTAGAGGATTACTGCCGGGTAGTGTTCCGAGTGAGGATTCTTTATTGATCCAGCCAGTTCGGATATCAACCTTCTGTAATGACTTCATGGAGCAAGAAGGAATGTACCCTAGAGTCAACCCTCGGACCAGCGGATGGCTTAGCCCTGGAAATCTTCAATGGGCCAGTTTGGCTGCCTGGGCCCTGAAACACTTCCGAGTGGAGCTGGAGAACATTGACTTGTTTGCAGCTGTAAATGCCACAAGCGTTGGGTTGCCTGTCAACCCTAATTTGTTCTTAGCGTTGATGGAGCGATACAATTCGCTCACTGGGACTTTTGCCACTCCATTGGGTGAGTTGGGCTTAGCCCTTCATGAGATGACAGCGATCTCCAGGCTGCCAATGGGGGATACTTCTTATGAAGAGTATGTTCCCATAAACAGGGAATTGAGGGATATAGACCCTCGGACAGTGGCAGTATATCAAGAGCTGATGTGCCACTATCTTGCCTGCGCCACTTTCTACAAGGAACCATCATATTTGGTTCACATCAACAAATGGACAACCTATCTCTTCTTTCACCAGGCCAGAAATGTTAAGCCAGATAAGGTGATAGATAGCCGAGAAGGCCTTTGAGCTTTCTGAGCGTGCTCAATACTAATACGGTGGATAACCTTATCGAAGATGCAGGGGCTTCGGATCGTACTTTTGACGAAGAAACATGAGGTTATCCTGCAGGCACAAAAGCCTTCAGCTATATGAGGCATTGTCGTAAGCCTCTGTCAAAGGAAGCTCAACTGGCTGGCTTTATCTCCATCTGGCTACGCCGCTGGATAGTACCTGGCATCGCGTCTGCAGATCGCATCCATCACAATACCTTATGGCCTGCAGTGCATTTGGTATTCGGAGCAAGACTGGGCCTGCTTCCTGCTATGGTATATAGAATACAAGCAGGCCTGAGGGCCCTTACTGACGGACTGCTTGCTGATGAAATACGACGTGAAAGCTTTTCCAGGGTGGAATTACCATTCCTATATTTGATAGGATGGTTAATCCTTCATAATCCCAGGGTAATGTCTCCCGGTCCTGCCAGTGGTTCGGGAAGTAATTTCTTGTTGAATTACAAGAATTTCCCTTGGAACGTGTTGACCGTCACGGATTGCCGGCGAGCATTAAATGTTGCCCACAGCTGGAAGCTCTTCTGCATCGCCCCCCTGTACATATGAATCAACAGGGGAAGAAGCTTAAGGACGAAGGTCATGGGAGAACCATTCTTTCTCCTGAAGCCTTCTACTGGTTGGTCTGCATTAGACCTTCCCACTTACTGTACAGAAGTGAAGACCATTGCTTCTTGGAGCCCTATCTTCCCAGTCGATTTGCTAGACAGTTTGGGTATGATCAATTACATGTGGGGAATGCCATTACCAGCTTCAAGTCCAAAGGTGGACTTATCGATGGAGCCAGAGGATGGCGGTATTTCATCACGGGCTGCACTGGTGCAGCTTTTACTGTGCCCGCGACTTCCCTTTCCATGGAGCTGCGAATCCTTCACTCGTATGCGAAGTTCTATGCATCCATTAATACTCTCCACCGTAATTTTGACATGCGTGGAAGTTTTAGGATGCTTCCCCATAAATCCGCTGGGAGAGAGGATGTTCCGTCTGTTTTCTCGGATGAGAATGAAGACACCACCGGGGCATACGAAGTTTTGTTATCGATACCGAGAGGCGTAATAGCACCGCCTGCAGAGCCTCTCGTTATCCCTCATAAAAGGAAGGCTTCCATTTCAAAAGAACCTTCTCCTCATAAGAAGAGGCTCACCAGAGGTCCGAAGAGGACTTCTAGGAGTGAATCTGTCATTTCCCTTATTGGGGATGATTCTTTAATAAGAGGTCCTTCGCCTTTTAGAGAGGGGGTCTCCATAATTCCGGCTGGCAGGGTCGGGGATTCTTTGCTCGAGATCACCGCTGCTACTACTGCTTCTGGTAGTGCTATGAGATCACCTACGAGGCCGAGCATTTCAGGGATATCTTTATCCAGACAGACAATGGGAGTGACCCATACCTTGTCTGTAAGTATTTCTGGTGAGATTCTACTTGATGAGCCTCGAGTGGATCTTGGTGATGACTGGGAAGACTATCCCCCAACGTCAGTTGGTGCACCCTCTTCCCCAGGTATGACAGCTCGCTTAGCATCATTAAGAAATAATTTAGCTGTACAGGCTGCGGACGCGACATATATACCGTCGGCCATGGATAAATGTCATCTTTACGCCATTTTTTTAGGAAAATTAACATCAATTTAATATTAATTCTCTTTTTTCTTTTTCAGGTGAAGACATCTCAGGGGAGGGCAGAGTCGATATCACTTCTGACTCTGCCGAGGATGCTGCCGATGAAGTGGCGGTATTTGATATCGAAGAGGTATGCTTTGAAGCTACCGAACCCTCGTCTGCCACGTTTTCGGGCGTCGTCTCGCCAACAACAGTCCCGATATCATTAGAGGAGGAGGAGCCTATCATCACGACTGTGCCTCCTTCATCAAGTATGCCAGCAACTTCAACCGTTACTGGTATCCTTTTTACAGTGCCATCTGCAGAAGCGATGACTGTGTCAACATCCTCTGCAATCATTTATGGAGTGGGATTCACCGACATCGTAGCCACTCCCATCGTAGACTCGAGATATGACATGCTAATTGATCAGCATACTAGCGTATTCTACACCACCTTGCAGACATTGATATCGATGGTGATGGAGAAGAATCTCGGCTTTGAGGCTCTGAAGATGTCCTGTCATCTTACTACAGCACAGATTAGAAATTTCAGTGGCGCTGAAAGGGCTAATGTGCTAGAGCAAATAGTTAATGGTTTAGAACAACCCATTAACGAGTATTTGCGGCTATCTCAAGGCAACGTCGAGGAGATGATTCAAGCTGAATATGACTCCTTGACCGCGAGGTTTACTAAGGAGATAGAAACTCTGAGCAAATCCATTGAGGCTCTGCAATAAGAGATGAATGAAGATCAGGCCTCCTTGGGGTATGTCATTCCTCAGCTGGCTAAGTGCAAGGTTGACCATGAGGGAAATGAGGTGAGAGTCCGCAAATTGGAAGCTAAACTCGCTCAGGCAAAAGAGTGGGCTCTCGCTACATCGGCAGCTATAAATGTGTTGCAGAACCGAATGGAATCAGCTCAGCAGAACCTGGCAAATGTGAGCGTTATACATGCCGGTTTTGTACATACTCGGTCTGAACTATCCCTCCTGAGCAATGAAGAGGCGCGGATGGAGAGAGCTCGTGCTAACGTCTTGACCTCCAGAAATGAGAGGATGGCTGCTTGGGCACAATAGCTTCGTGATTTGGCTGTTCCTCCCCAATGATGTACTTTTTGCTTTTTCTGTAATTTTGCCATTTTACAGAGCTAAATAAAGACACTCTTTTTGACTTTGTGGACCTATCATTTTGGAGTATAAATGATAGGTTAGGTTGAAAGTGATATCAGAGGTAATATGGACATGATATACTTTCGGTAAGCTTTAGCTGGACATATCTATTCAGAGGTTATATGGACATGATAGAATATGATCCAACTAAATTTGTACAAAATACTATCAGAGGTAATATGGACGTGATAGGTTTTGGAGGTCCAAATTAGTTAGACATATCTATTCAGAGGTTATATGGACATGATAGAATATGATCCAACCGGTCTTTGTACGTAGTATCGTCAGAATGAGATCTTGATCGTACTCCGTTCAAGCGAGGAAGATTAAGCATAGTACTTCTTTAGGAATTTGCTGTTGATAGGAGCTATTAACAGGTCCCTATTAGGTTTGGCTAATCTGTAGGCGCCATTGGAAAAGGAAATCTTTATTATCATCAGAAACCACGTTCCCGGTCGTATTTACATCAGTCGGATGTTCCTTGCGGCTGAGGTTGATGACCAAATGTGGAGGCTTCTGGTTTAGAGTGATCACTAGGGGATCTTTTTCCCCTCCCGATTTGGTTTTGTTCCAGTGAATAGTCATGGGTTCCATGACTTTCGAACGGGTAGTCCGTCCTTTCACTTGGATTGACAAAGGTTGCTCAATAGACGGTTCTCCTGGCTCCCGGCAGGATTCCTCTTCTGCTTTGCTTGTCACCTCCTTCATGTAGTCTTCAGTGACAACATGGCATCGGAATAATAGGACTCAACACCTTTAAAAGGATTGAGATCAGCAAACTCTGTCTTCACTGTCCCTTGGGAGTCTACATATTTAAAGCATTGATGTAGAGTGGAGGGAACAATATTGTGGTCGTGGATCCAAGGTCTGCCCAACAGAATATTGTAAGATATCTCTGAATGAATGACATAGCATGTAGCCACTGATCTAAGGTCACCAATCTGGATCCTGAGACAAATTTTCCTCAACGGCTTGCTTTTCCTGGCATTAAAACCCACGATTGTAGTGGTAGTATAAGCCAGTTCGCTTGTAGGGATCCTCAGCGGTCTTAACAGACTGTGGAGGATAATGCTGATCGACGATCCCGGATCTATGTGAATTCGGTCTACTTTCGTGGATCCGACATATTCGGTGTAATAAAGAGGCCTGTCATGTCTGTTATGCTTTAATAACATGTCATCTTGAGTGAAAGTGATGTTAGGGACCACTTCCATCACACTATGGCATTGAGGACAGGCCACAGGCTCTTTATCAGGGGACTTGAGCTGAGTCAAGCATACATCCGCCTGTATTAATGCTTCACTTAAGGCTTGACGAGTGTCTTTGGAAAGCCTGAGAAGCTCGAAGATGGACAATCTGGCTGGAGTATTAGCCAACTGAGCCAAGATGTCGAAGTTATACGGTTTCACTAATCCTTTGTTTTGAATATTCTTCAAAGGTTTATCGAAACAAACTTCCTTCTGCTTGCCTTTGTCCACTGTAGTTGATTTAGAAGGACCTGTTTCTGGTATAACAGGTTCAGGTTCTGAAGGCTTGGCAGCTGAAATGTCTGTCGTTGCTTCTTCCTGATTTCTTTCATAATTCTTGAGGTAGGCTTTCCCTGACCGAGTTCCGGTTGCCAGAACCTCTTCTTCTGATGTCGGAGATACTGCAACCATATGGCATGGTTTGCATCTGGAGTTCTTCTTAGCTTTAGCAGCCTGAGTCTCTTCCTCAATCTCTGATATCAGATCAGGACGAACCCACATGATCTCCCCATGCTTGGTAGTTAGAGGTACCAAGTCATGATTTTGACTTCTGGCTGGGGGGAGATTAACGATGTTCATCACTGCCCTTGGAATAGGTATTATACCATTCGGGACTTCTTGAGGAGGCAAATTGTCGAATTGGAGAGAGATCATGTTGGCAGTGACCGTCTTCTCACTATTGCGCAGAGTGATTGCCTTGGCGTCGATCAACTCTTGGATTTTCCTTTTTAGTACATAGCATGCCTTTGTAGGATGATGTATGTACCTGTGGAAAATGTAGTACTTAGGATTATTGGTACTGCCGACTTCATTTGGCTGCTTTACTTCGGGTAAGCTTGCCACTTTTGACTAGACAATAAAAAATGCTCGGAATATCGTCATCGTCAAAAGAATATTCTTCTATGGGTCTAGAAGTCCCAGATTTTGACTGAGTAGTTGCCTGGGAAGGTTGCCTGGAAGTGTTAATTGCCAAAGCTTCCTTTCCTTTAGAACCACGAGCATGGTCACTATTGGAAGATGACCGCTTCCCTTTGTCAGAAGCCGAGATCCTGATCCCGTTATCGCGTGCCTTCCGACTATTGTCTTCGGCGGCTACCGCTGAGATGATAAATGAGGGCCAATCATGGAATTGATATGGTCCCGTGAATACCGAGATTAGTGGGAGAAGATTCTTCCGGCAAATGTCCACCAAGGCAGAATTAGGAACTCCAGGAGGCATCTGCAATGTAGCCTGGCGGAAACGTTCAATAAACGTATGAACGCTTTCTTTCTCCTTCTGTTTCACCTCGATTAGTGATGACATGGACATGTCCATTCCTCCTTCGTAGAATCGAGCAAAGAACATAGTCTTAAAATCTTCGAATGAGGTAATGCAGTTGTCCGCAAGACTACGGTACCATTGATAGGCTACGCCAGACAGACAACCTTTAAACACCCGCGTAAGAAGAGCGTCATTACCTTGCAACAACACCGTCATCATATTGAAGTAGTTCATATACTGGCTCGGTGACGTCTTTCCCTCAAACAAAGCCATAGCCTGTGGTTTGTATTTTGGCGGGAAAGGGATCTCATCCCAGATAGCTGTGTAAGGCTGATTGATCCCCAACTTCTTGAGCTGATCCTTATGCTTCAAGGCATCAAATTGGGCTTTTAACTCCCGTACTGCCTGTATTGGATCGTCAGTTGGGAATGGAACTGCAGAGAGATTAGAGACTGGTTGTACTGTAACCCTAATTGGAGGTACAACATCTTCCGGGTTGACAGGTTGAGGAGCTGTTGATTCTTGATTTTGAATAGGCTCCTGACTTGATGGTACATCCACCCCCACTCGTAATTGAGTTGGAGGAACATGTGTAACTGTTTGTTGAGTCACTAATAATTGGTGCATACTCTGCATCATGGCGTGCATCTCTTTGAGCGATGCTTCCAATATAGTGACACGTTGTTCAGTACTCCCTGATGGGGAAGCATCTTCATGTTCATCTCCGATGGCATAGACTCCCATTTCTTTGGATGCTGTGGAAGGATTGGTATAGATCTCTGTGAAGATTGAGTCTATACTGTCAGTATCACCTTCAGGAAGCTGGCGACCCCCAGTGTCGAAATCAGAGGAATTTGACGCCGACTGTCGTGACCTCGAACGAGTATTCCGAAAGACACCTGCTTCCGTATTCTCAAGGAGTCTATCAAATCTCCTTTGGCTTGGAGTTCTAGAGGAATGACGTCTAGAATTTGACCTCATTCTAGGAATGTGTGAAGCCATGTTCACCGACGCGAATGTTGGTTCTTCTTCCTGTAAGGATACAGAGTAGTTCAACCGGTCGAAAATTGACCGTTTTGCTTGAGAACAGCAACATTTAACTACAATTTTGTGACTATTACAATAAGGCTCCCTAGGGGGTGTAATAGACATGTTGAAAGATCCCCTGTCTTTGCGTTTCTGGATTAAGAAATCACGCAAATCAGGAGGATTGCCAGAAGAAGAAGAAGAAGAAGGCTCATTATGCCTTTTTATATTGGATGGAATGCGGATATTAGGAATCATGACTCTCTCCCTGCCATACGTATACAACAATTCAGCCATATGAGTAGCACATGATCCATGAGGAGCATATATATCCATAAACTGGGCCTTCCTTACGCTGGTGGACTTGTCCTGGCATAAACTGGAATTTTGCACAGGTTGGCGTAAACCAGAGGAAGTCTTCAAACGGCCTACTTCGTCATGCGTAATCTGAATAGCGGGTGACTTCTTCTTTTGGTGGCGTAAAAGTCCGAATCTCGGATAATTTGCCACTCGTTTTCCCTTGATATGATCCAAGGGTTCATCTGCCTCTTTATGGATGAGAGATGCATTTTTACGCGCGAAGCGCGTTTGAATTTTTTGTCTTGGCACTGAGGCCTTGTCAGAAATTACGTCTGCCCCGCCAGTGACGGGAGACGAGTTTTTACACGTAGAGCGTATTGTAAGTTTCTGAATTGACACTGAGGCCTTTTTAGAAATTTTGTCTACCCCGCCAGTGACGGGAGACTGGTTTTTACGCACGGAGCATTAGGTTGTGGTGCTACAACCTTGTTGATCGGAGAGATAGATCTTGCAGGAAGGGTAGAGGATGTCCGGGGCATCCATACCTTACGCAGCTTTCTGCTGTCTTTGACAGAGAGGGAATGAGAGCCACCCCCTGCGCGAAGCATATCTTCATAAGCAGATTGGTCGAATTGGACGACCAGAGTCTTCTTCGTCGCTCCAACGGATACTTCATCGTGTTGAGCAATGACTTTCTCATCAGAAGAGAAAGTTGTCCCCAACAGAGTCGCCATCTTATTTTCGATGATAAAAGAAAGAAAGAAAAATTAGGTTTATACGAAACCCTTTCTTTGTTTACAAACAAGCCAGAAGAGTACAATTAATCCTATACGAGGATGTTAAGTACAAAAAAATTAATTCTGGGGTAAAATATTGCTATAGGA
>JAYESA010000003.1:176030873-176105873 GCA_036927795.1 Iris macrosiphon | reverse complement strand
CAATAGGTCCTTGTGACACCAGTTCGGATCGCCAGTTGCTCAGGACGTCAGGCGAGTACATTCTCTGATAGTTTCCATTATCTGATGATTATTATGATTCAGCTTCTAGTATAGTATTCTCTGATTTTCTGGTACGACACTGACTAGTATTTCTGATTATCTGATTTTCTGGCACGACACGGACTAGTATTTCTGGATTCATTTACTTGCGACACGTATATTTTATGCTTCTGGCCTCTATTCTGGAATCACTACAGGCATCACTACAGGCATCACTCATGTTTCTGGCTGGACTCATACTTGATTTGCGTGTCGGGTCTTGGATTCACTTGTACTAGTCGGGACGGGAAAATACTCGAGTAGACATGTAAACATTCCCAACTGGAATTACTGGAATCACCCCCTCTGGTCTAATCTGGAATGATAGCAGCCGCGCACCCAGTGCGCGGTGAGCCGTACTTACCCCTAGCCATTTATATGTCGAAACAGGTATTTCAAAGACACGAGTTCATTCTTTCTCATCTGGACTCACGTACATTTCTTGACTGGTCTCACTTATAGTTTCTGGACTTGACTCATTACATGTACTCTTGCTGGACTCATTACATTACTCTTGCTGGACTCACTACACGTTCTTGTGCACATACTTGATCTTAGTTTAGATTTCTTGTATCTTGCAGTCATTACTATCTTGCTTCTGATATTCATGCATCTTTACCTTTATGCACCAGTGATATGTATATTTCCTTATTTTATACTTTATTTCCTTCTTCTTGCTACTTGCTACAACTGTTTTATAGTTTTTATCATTTAACTGGAACTGCTGTTAGAGGTGTACTTGCTCCAGTCCTGACTGGACATATTTTTCCAGAGTATCCGAAAGATTGGTGTCCGAAATTTTATGGACCTCAGCCTATCGATGGTACAGACAGGGACCCCCTAATTTAGGAGTAATTTTCGGGTTGGTAGCCGGGATCACTAGGATCTCAGTTGTTGTTTATTAGCTTTTGGTACCGGATTTGTCTCTGGTTTTGGATTGAGACCTTGTATTATATTTGATTCAGGATGTTGTATTATTATTATTGTGATTTTTTTAGTAGCAGTTGTTTAGACTTTGTAGCTGTTAGTCTTCCTTGTTATCTTATCGTGCTTAGATTCGTGATTGAGTACTTGCATTATCATTATGATATTGTTCCTCCATTTGGAGTTGAGATCTTGACAGGTACCTATATTGATTGCGTGAGATTATTAGCTAGATAGTAGACCTAGACAGTGTTCTACCGCCGATGCTGCGGCGTAGGCTGGACGTACCCACGACTCATGCCCGATTTTTCGGGTACGGGTCGTGACACGAAGGCACTAACAGAAGCCCCATCAGTGTACTACTGATACCAAACTATACTGACATCAAGCCCTTAGTTGTAGTGTGATCAACTCGAGTGAATCTTACTCACAACTTATACCTATATCCATTCCTCACCTACACACAACCACAGTTGATACACATAAGATACACAGAGATTCCCCCAATCTTCTAATGCCTGTTGTGATACTCAAGTTTAAAATGTAAATTCAAATTGCTACTACCTAATGTCGCACCCTGCTTTATACGATGGTGTGCACAGACCCTGTGAAGTCTGCTGCAACACTCATATGCACATCAAATATGCACTGTCGGGTCTGTGCAGATGGTGTGTGCAACACCCTCTCCTCATCTTACTGCTCACTGTGTTGCTCCCCAAATCTGCTGTCAACATGACATATACTCCTATGGACAGACACTCCCCTATAACCAGATGACTAATACTTAAAGCAGTGCACAAACCCTAACCCTAATCCAAATCTGCTCAGTCGACACTAACTGATACACTGTAATATGAGTATCCAAGATACATAGTTGAACGAAGAAGTATCTGTGCTAGGACTAGGTGTATCAGTGCATGTACTGTATTCTTGAGTATTCTTATGTGTGTGTAGACGAGTAGGTGTATAACATAATTAGGTATTCCTGAGTATATATGCTAGGACTAGGAGTATCAGTGCATGTACTGTATTTAACGATGAGTATATACTTGAACGATGTCTATTCATTTTTGCAGAAGTATCTAAAAATGGATATGAATTACTACATGCGTCATCATTTGTGGATGTACAGCCGTCATCCTGATGACATGTGCGGTGTACGGGATGAATTCATTGAGGGTGTACAACAGTTCCCGTAATTCGCCAAGGCGTTCCCTTAGTACATGGACGGTACCAAAATTAAGTGTCTATATGTGAGATGTCGCAACTTGAAATATCATCCAGAAGTGGAAGTCACATATCATTTGTACTCGAAGGATTTTACGCTGAATTACTATCAGTGGACCGCGCACGGAGAACTTGTGTCTTTAGCATCAGAGTCGGAGCCTTATGTGGAGCCATATATGGATATCCACGACCACGCTGCTTATGACGACGGGTGGGTGAACATGATTTTTGATGCGGCGGAGCCTAGTTTCGATCCGGACAATCATGGTGCAGCTGAGGAGGCACCGAATGCCGATGCTGCGAAGTTCATGGAGTTACTGGAGAATGCAAGAACTCTATTATATCCTGATTGTGAGGATCATTCACCGTTGGAGGTAGTTACAAGATTGTTGAGCATCAAGTCCGATTTTAACATGTCGCAAGAATGCTATAACCGACTGATAGATTTGATTATAGAGATCTTACCAGAGGGTACAAAGTTGCCTAAAGACTTCTATCGATCTAAGAGGATGGTGAGATCGCTCTGGATGGGATACGAGAAAATCGATGCATGTCACAACGGGTGCATGTTGTACTACAAAGACGACAAGGATGAAGATGTGTGCAAATTCTGTGGTGTTGATCGCTACAAGGCTGCTGGAAAAGAAAAGTATGTCGGTGCAAAGAAGCCTACCGATTCGATGCATTACTTGCCTTTGACGCCGCGGTTGCAGAGGTTGTTTATGGTGAAGGAGACTGCAAAAAACATGAGTTGGCACAGGCAAAAACAGATCGAAGGAGTATTGGATCATCCATCCGATGGAGAAGCATGGAAGCACTTTGATCGAGAGTATCCTGATTTTGCTTCGGATCCACGTAATGTCAGATTGGGGCTCTCCTTCGACAGTTTTACCCCATTCAGACTTTTGGGCTCCCAGTATTCGTGTTGGCCTGTGATCGTCACTCCGTACAATCTACCACCTTGGATGTGCATGAAGACTCCGTATATGTTCCTAACCGTTATTATCCCAGGTTCGAACAATCCGAAGAGGAACATCGATGTATATTTACAACCTTTGATAGATGAGTTGAATCAGCTGTGGAAAGTATGTGCCAACACGTACGATGTTTCTAGAAAGCAGAATTTTCAGATGAGGGCAGCACTTATGTGGACCATCAACGACTTTTCGGCCTATGGAATATTATCGGGATGGAGCACTCATGGTCGTCACTCATGTCCGTATTGCATGGACCGCTCTAAGGCTTTTCGTTTGAAACACGGAGGCAAATCGTGCTTCTTCGATTGTCATCGACAATTTCTGCCGAAGGATCATCCGTACCGGAGGAACAAGAATGCTTTTTATGCGGGCATTGTGGAGAAGGCCAATCCACTGCTAAGGTGGCCCGGATACACGATATGGAAAGAGGTAAAAGATTTACCAAGTGGTATCGAAGAGCCTGCTAAGGGGTACAAGTGTGACGGATTTGGTCGCACCCATAACTGGACGAAGAGGACTATATTCTGGAATATGCCATATTAGAGCACCAATCTGATCAGACATAACCTTGATGTCATGCATATCGAGAAGAATGTGTTTGATAACATAATTAATACTGTAATGGAGGTAAAGGGGAAGACGAAAGACAATCTGAAGGCCAGGTTGGATTTAGAAGAAATATGTAGACGTCCTGCGTTGCATTTGATAGAGGAGGGGAATGGAAAGTTAAAGTAGCCTAAGTCAATTTTATCACCGGAGAAGGAGGATAAAGGGAGACTTTATAGGTGGATTCGGGGATTAAAATTTCCAGACGGGTACGTATCAAACTTGAAAAAATGTGTCGACCTCAAGGAGAACAAACTAGCGGGTATGAAGAGCCATGATTGTCATGTATTCATGGAGAGATTAATTCCGATTGTATTTTGGAAATTCTTACCGCAAGTCGTTTGAGATCCATTGACAGAGCTCAGCATATTCTTCAGAGATCTTTGTTCTACTAAGTTGCTCGTCGATCGTCTAGAAAAGCAAGAGAAGGACATTGCAGTAACACTGTTCAAGCTCGAGAAGGTATTTCCTCCTATATTCTTCGAATATATGGAGCATTTGCCAATTCATATTTCCTATGAGGCACGTGTTGGTGGTCCTGTCGGTTATCGATGGATGTACCCCTTCGAGCGGCATCTGAATCACCTAAAGAGAAAGGTGAAAAACAAGGCACGGGTTGAGGGCTCTATTTTTGAAGCTTATGTTCTCGAGGAGATTACAAACTTTTTCTCGATGTATTTCAAACCTCATGTTGCTACTAATAGAACGAGAGTTGTGGGTGACAGCAGCTGGTGGTCTCAAGAGGGGTACGTACTATGGTACGGGATCCTATGATGCCCTTGTTGCGACGCAGTCATCTAGGGCCTCCACGGTAAGTGTGCATTCCCCACAGCCCTCGCAGTCATCGGCCCGAGTCCAGGAGACCGTTGACCGTCAGATTGCGTCTCTCCGTGACGAATTGCTGCGAAGGATGGAGGAGCAGCCGCAGGAGGACGATGCGACGCTCATCGCACGATTTGATATGCTCGAACCCAGCATCATGGAGCTCCGGGATATGACAGCTGATCTTAGAGCGTCGACAGAGCGCAGCGTGACGGAGCTGCAGGCATCACAGCTGTCCATGGGCGAGAGGCTGATAATGATGCAAGATTTAATGGTTCATAGCAGTACGAGGCTGTTATCTACCATGGATTCATACAACCATCGACTAGCAGAGTTGGAGCAGATACGTCCTCCTGGTGCACCTTCATCGACACAGACTCTACCGACGTTATTGCCTTCTCCATCGATATCGGTGTCGATTTCACGGGAGCAGTATGATCTATGCTTATCCCTGATGCGCGCCGGTGGTCATCCTCCTGCAGCTCCGCATTAGTCCTAGTTAGGATAGTTTATTGATTATTTGTGTTTCTGACCTATGATATTTGGTCATTTATGAATATTCTTTATTTTGAGGCTTTCGGACTTTATTTCTTGTATTCTTTACGACGAGGCTTTCAGACTCAGTTGTGTGGATATTTGTTGTATTCTTTACGACGAGATTTTCTCCTGACTCGGTATGGTGGTCCATGCAGGTCGAGAGCATATTGTCTCGGTTACGTTACTGTACCGAACAAGCCTGCACCTAGGACTAGAGTATAGGATCTCATCCACAATTGACTATGACTCATCTTTCTTCTAATCCATTCTATCTGAATAATTGTATCCTGCTTGATTCCTGTACTTCCCTAATAGTTCTTTGAGTATAGCCTTCTGCTAGAATATAGGAACCCCTGTTATTAGGATGATAATTATGGTAGCACGCCTATTAAAGATAATAACGAGAATATAGACACACCACTAAGTTTAGAATATCTAGTGAACCCTAGAATTTCTTATCTCTAGGATTGGTTTACCATTACCCCTTGATGTATTATGAGGACGCGGGGGTAGTATAGACGCTACTAGAGTTAGTTAGAAGTTTTACCATAATGTTTGGCACCTAGTATCACATAGTCTTTTGACCTATTATTGAAGTGTAACCGAATGACATTAATCGCATGCTAGCAAAAGACGACAGTGTTTATTCAGACAATAAAATTTAGAGGTCCTTGCCCTATTTGGTCGACTAGCGACTTAGATAAGGAGGTTGTATGATAACTGTAAAGATTGTAGAATCTTTTATTAATATTGCTTATGTTGTTTTTGCTTTTGCGAACTTGAATTATTTTGTAACTTCTTCCATCATAATCCAGCGTTATATTTTCTGTGCTACCTTGAATTATGCTGCTATTATAACCTAGTTTTTGCAAGCTTAATCTTATATCGATCTTGTTCATGACATATGTGTTATTGGGGCCTGATCAACCACACTAATACAAATTGTCTAATCAGAATCAGTGTATTATGGTCTAGCTAGACATAGTGCGCTTGATTCGCCCTTCGCAATACTATTTTACGTGGATTGAGATGTATAGTTGACCAGTAGACAAATATACTTACCCTCTAGATACGACAAAGCATATCATATCAAGTACATAACTGCACCGATGTGAGCATGCGAATAAGAAATTACCAAATAGTGTTTCAATCCACAATTGCCTTGACAATTCTCATCTGAATCCTTTAAACACTTTGATTCTCATACTTCCATTCTATTACCCCTCCTTGAAATCTTTACCATTGTTTTCCGTCTTCCCTTATTTCGGAAAGACGAAACCTCGTGCTTGGAAATAAGTGATACACTGATAGTGCTAGGTATACCCCATAGGCTAATCATATGACTTGGTGACTCTCTGTTATAAATGATTAAGGGCATACCATAGATGATACGTTTGGTGTTAAAAGACTTTGATGATGCAATAGCATGATTCAATAATTTGGGGCATAGCCTTCTTAGATGTATAGCCTTAGATGATAGATGGGTAAATTCTAAGTTGGGTAGAAACTGCAATGTTAACTTAAGGAGAATTCTTTAGACTGTAATCAAGTGAGGTTAGATAGAGAAACCCTACCCTAGTTTAATTTCGAGGACGAAATTGTTTTAAGTTGGGTAGATTGTAAACTCCCTCACCCAAAATAGGTATTTTGTGTATATTTTATATTATTATATTTATTATAGATGTTGAATTTATTTAGAGTATTTTCTTAGTTAATAAGAAAATAATTTTTTTAATATATTTACTTATATAAATATTTATTTAGAATTATTTTTAGGCTATTTTAGATTATTGGGATTTTTCCATAATTTTTAGTTAATTAAAAACTAGTAACACTAATTTTTTAGGACTTTGAAGAATTTATTTATGTTCAAACTTAATTAAAAATATTCCAAACTTTTATTTTAGGTTCTAAATAATAAAATATATTTTCTAGAATTTTTTGGGAATTTTCTGATTATTTTTAGCATTTATTTTGAGTTAATTATGAAAAACTGAATTAAAAACTAATTTCTGAAAAAGAAAACCCAAAAAGTAATTAATTCTGCCCAGTCAGCAAACAGGGGGCCCACCTGTCAGACTCCCGCAGCGAACAGTGTCGGGCCCGCCTGTCAGTGACCGCGGGGTGGGTGCGAGCCGAGCCGAGCCGACCTCGAGCCGAGTCGAGACCGAGTTCGACTCGGACTCAGCTGAGCCAAGCCGCATCGAACTACGACCGTTCGATCTGGGCGGGGCTGCACGGATGGCTGCCACATGGCGCTCTCTGAGCCGCGGCTGCACTCTCTCTCCTCTCTATATATATTAGTTTAGTTATTAATTTTTAGGGTTTTCTTTGAGCCGATTTTTGGATAATTGCCATCTAGGGTTCCTTCATCTTCCAGAAGCCATTGTGCATAGCTCCGGACTCCAAACGAGGCCTAGTTTCTTGCGTTAGAAAGATATTGAGGTTATATTTCTGATTATATAAATTGTTTTTCTAAATTATTAGTATTAAATTCTGGAAAATTCATAGAGCACAGCATGTCCGAAAATAGACGTATTTCGATGTTTTCGCGATTCCGGGAGAACCAGGAATCAGAATCACGAACCGTTTAAAGTTTCGGAAAGCTAATGTCAAGATCATCGACATATATTTTTACCAGAATTTAATTCGAAGTATTTACATACTGTTAATTCTGTAAAAATTTTAGGTTTGAATTTAACCATCGGTGCACAATACAAAATTTGTATGTGCCATAATTCCCAAACGAATTTGAATTCGGACGAGCCGTAAATTCCAGTATATTTTTGATGCTGAAATATACAGGAAATCATGCATGAAAGTCGAGTTTGTGTCGGTTGACTTTTTGGTCAACAGATTGCCTCGATTTGCGTGCCATGAGTCTCGAGTTGATAAAATTCAGTTTCTTTGGACAAAATTTAGGAATTAACATGAAAATTAGAATAATAAGATTAAAATAGAATTTTAGAGTAATTATTCCAGAATTAAATAAATTAAAATAAATTATCTTTTGACGTGATAAATTTGTAATACATAGGCTATTTGGACTGTGACTTGGACTCTGATTCATACCAGCAGCAGGACCCCAGGCAAGATACCTTGCCAAATTATTTACAGTATTTTGCATGCTTAGTATATTTTTGTATATTTATTTCAGTTCTATTTATTTATTGCCTGTGTAGTTCCTTTCAGTCATTACTATATATTAGATATGTTGACACACACTTGACACTTAGTATCATAGAGGACAATTATTAGGCGTATGGGCTTTTAACCACTCTGGTAACACCGTAGTCATTAGCACGCACTATGGTGGGTCATGTCCGATGGTCGCTACCCGAGAGGTATGTCGATTGATGGAGTCCGAGGGTCGCTACCCCAGAGGTATGTCGGCTGATGATGTCCACTGACGAGCGTGAGGTTGTGAGGATTAGATCGAGTAGCCTACCCTTGCCCATACGTCGAAAAGTTGTCCTTATTTGTATTCATATACATTGTCTTGTACAGCGTACTTATTTATTGTCAAATATGATGCATGTTTACTGTATTCAAATTGGCATATGTTTAAGTATCTTGTTACGTCCCTCTGAGGACCTGGTCCTCTGCCAGGTGTATCTGTTCTTGAGTATTTGCAGGAGCGCAGATTTGGATGGTTACATGTGACCCGAGGATGTCTTCTCTTCGAGCTGTGATTGATAGCTGGTATTCTTATATTGTATTTATTGTGTTGTACTTATATTGTAATTGCTCTTATATTCTAGTTGGTAGTGGATTTGTTTCCATCCAACTATCCTCCTTAGATACTTCTTATTGAGATCTAGTTTCATAGATGTTGGTTATTTAAATTCATATTTGATTTTCGTGGATGAGATTTAGATTATACCCTGTGACTTGTGACATATGTTTTATACCACTTGTGGATTTGATATTCATATTACAGCGTACGTGTGGATTTGGTTTCCATATATTGGAGTTGCCATATCCATGCGGCTGGCATGCTTACGTGTCCTAGTCCTACGTATTTTTGGGACTGGGGCGTGACACTCAGTTTGTAATCTCAATGTTTAGTTTTCTTCAAATTTTACTATATTATTCATATTAAATGTATGTTAATTTACCGATGTTGAGTGTTCAACCGAAGGGGGTCGACGAATTCAACAGAGGGTTGCTCCAGGTCTATTTGTACAAATTGTGAATTCATAAACTGCGGAAAGATTGGTTTGGAAACAATTCAATATTCATTTTTTTATTTTGTCACTGTATCTTTAGAGACGTTTTTAGCGACGTTTTGCGACGTTTATATACGTCACTATAAACGTTGCTATAAACATCGCTAAAAGTGTCACTACAGACGTCGCTAAATACGTCACTGAGTACGTCGCTGACCGTCACAAATCTGCTGACATGGCAGTATTGTCAGGTCAATATAACGTCGCTAAATGTGTCGCACAACGTCGCTAAAAAAAATAGCGACATATAGTGACAAACAACACGTCGCTAATTTAGCAATGTTGCGTCGCTAAACGTCGCTAATATAGCGACTCGTTTACGTCGCTAGAAACGTCGGTATAGCGACATTTTACGATATTTTTCGGTCAGCGACTAGCTTAAATGCGACTTCATCGAAACGTTGCTACAAACGTCGCTAAAATTATTTAGCGACATTTTTTGGCCATTTAGCGACATTTTTAGACGTCGCTAATTTGACTTATTCTGGTAGTGTCGTGACACTTCATCCACATCCAACTCAGATGCGCTAGTTTCAGAGAGTCACGGAAGGGGCTGAAGCAGGGGTCCAGGCGGTGGAAGGGACAAGAGCAGAGGAAAGTCCAATGGTCGGTACGAGGACTCGGAGTATTACCATTATGACAAGAAGGGCCACATCAAGCGAAATTATTTCGCTTGGAAGAGAGAAGAAGGGCTACAAGGGTAAGCAAAGTGAGAACACTACAGCGACGGATGCAATGTAATCTACTCTTTCTTTAGCATGGCAAGGTTCGTTCGATAGCGGTGTCAATGTAACTAGCATGCAACATTCATTTCTATTCTTAACATGGCAATGGTTCTATCTCTTTTAGGCAAGCAGGTTCTCGTTCTATCATTCTCAATGCGAACATTATCTTATTAAGCAAACAAGCATTTCAAAAACTCAGATTCATTATTAAGGCGTGTAAGAATCAGAGAATAAAATTCTGCCCACTCACCTAGATCAGTCATCTTCTGGTTCAGCAAGGAGCTCTTCAAGAAGGTTTTCTTTTTGAGTCATCAAACCTATATCTCTTGTACATGGTGCCAACGCGGAGCGGGATACTACACCATCCTCCCTCCGGTGTCCTCCTCCCTCCGGCTCCCCTCCTCACTCAGTGAGCTCCTCTCTCTGTCTCTCTAGGGTTTTCAAGGACTCCACCCGGGCACACACTGACATGACACGACACACACTAACCCTAACCCTAACTCGGACATACACACAAACGCGCGTACATACTAACACACACGGACACTAACCCTAATACGGACACGGGCACACGGACACATACACACATAGAGAGATGGTGTTGTATATAAAATTGGATTGGGGGTTCTGTGTGGAACTTGGACACGGACACACACACACACACTAATCCTATATATCAATGAGTGTGTTGTGTGTGTAATTGGATTGGGGGTTAGTATTAAGTATAGTATTTGTGTGTGGGACTCGGACATGGATACACGGACACACACACACACACATGTCTACCAGGTTTTGAAGTCTGGTTTCTTATTATATACCAATGAGCTAATGCTCGGTCCAAAGATGAAACTTTTCTGAAATTGCCTGATGAAAGTGATATATCATGTTTTCTGATTCTCCCAGTTTTCTTCCAACCTACAACTAACTTCATGAATTATCTTCATCAGAAGTACATTAATGGATATGAATTACTACATATGGCATTGTTCGTAGATGTACAATCGTCATCCTGATGACATGTGCGGTGTGCGAGATGAATTCATAGAGGGTGTACATCAGTTCCTGCAGTTCGCCAAAGCGTTCCCTCAGTACATAGACGGTACCAAAATTAATTGGTTGAGCCTACTCCCTGGGACGAGTAGTTCTAGGCTTGAGACTACTCCCTCGTCTAGCATTCCTCCTGCTGATGGAACCATGGAGATAGATGAGCAGATGGAGGAGGTTGAGCCGACGTCGTCTCTGTATCAGCGAGATCCTCCATGCGTACCTCCGGACGAGAAGGAGACGGAGATTTGGGCCGACCGTACAAAGTAAGTCAATTAGTTGGTTTATCATCATATATATCGTGTATTTCTTTATTCATCATATATTCACTTTTTCATAAATATAATTTTCTCTGTATAGATATCGTCCATAATCGGTACAGAGACGCTTGGGTTACTTTCTGAGGTACAACTATGGTGGCCCTTGGATCAACTACTCTGATGTTCCGGACGAGAGAAAGACGTTCTGGTTTGGGCACTTCAAGGTAAAGTATATTTGGTTTTAATATCAATCATCTAATTTATGCATATTATATAACTTACTAAATTACTTCTTGCAGCGAACATATTTCTATCTACCACACCGGGCCAAGTTGATCGAGCAGATGTTTTCTGCCGTCGTCGCCAAGCTGATTCGTGATGCTATGGATGACCAGAAGGCTCGTGATCGCGAAAGAAAACTGATCCAAGGTTGGATCACGCCTGAGCAGTGGACTGCGATGAGGGCTAGATTAGATGATCCAAGGTACAAGGAAAGGTCTGAGAAGGCCAATGCGGCTAGGAAGAAGGCAACAAAGTGGTAGGATGGCTCGATTCCGATGACGAAATATTTTCGTCGTTTGGTATATTTTTTTATTTCAAATATATTATTTTAATACAAGTACGATAAAATGGTAGTAGAATAAAATATTTAATTTTAGTACTAAATAATATATTTTTAACAGGTACAGAGGGGTAAGGACGTCAACATGGTGACCGTCTTCCTGGCCACCCATCGGAAGGACGGAAAGATTATTGATGAGAGGGCATCGCAGACCTGTATAAGTATTACTTTACTTTGTGTTAATTTTTATATAACTTAGGAAATATGCAAATAAATATTCATGTAGTTAGTAGTTAGTAATAAGTACCTTGGATATTAGCAATTATTGAGTATTCATACTTTTCTAGGTCGAGTATCTTAGGCTCCGTGAGCGGGCGACTGCTAGTGCACCTACATCGGGAGAGGCTGATACTTCCTCGCAGTCCTCTCCAGCTCCGTCGGTGGACGAGCTGTGGGGGACCGTCGCTAGTGGTCTCCAGAGGGGTTCGTACTACGGTACGGGATCCTATGGTGCCCTTATTGCGACGTAGTCCTCCAGGGCCTCCTCTGCAAGTGTGCATTCTCTACAGCCCTCGCAGGCGTCTGCCCGAGTCCAGAAGACCGTTGACCGTCAGATTCCATCTCTCCGTGATGAGTTGCTGCGAAGGATGGAGGAGGAGCCCTTGTCTCAGGCCGTAGACGGACGATGTGACGTTCATCGTACGATTTGATTCGCTCGAGCGCATCATCATGGAGCTCAGGGATAAGACCGAGAGGACGGAGCATGGCGTTACTAATCTTAGAACATCGACAAAGCGCAGCGTGACGGAGTTGTAGGCATCACAGCTGTCTATGGGCGAGAGGCTGACCATGATGCAGGATTCAATGGCTGATAATAGTACGAGGCTGTTATCTATCATGGATTCATACAACCATCGACTAGCAGCGTTGGAGCAGATACGTCCTCCTGATGCGCCTTCATCGACACCGACTCCACCGACGTCACTGCCTTCTTCATCGACATCGGTGTCGATTTCACGGGAGCACTATGAGTTATTTTTATCCCTGATGTGCGTCGGTGCTCATCCTCCTCCAGATCCACAGTAGTCCTAGTTAGGATAATTTACTGGTTGTTTGTATTTTTATCCATGATATTGGGTCGTTTATGAATATTATATATTTAATGAGACTTCCAGACTTTATTTCTTGCCCTCAGTTGTGTGAATATTTATTGCATTTTTTACGACGAAATTTTCTTGAGACTCGATTTGTAATTCCAATGTGTCATTTTCTTCAAATTTTACTTTATTATTCATATTAAATGTATGTAAATTTATCGGTATTGAATGTTCCACCGAAGGGGTCGGCGAACACAGATAATTCAATGGAGGGTTGCTCTGGGTCTATTTATATAAATTTTGAATTCATAAACTGTAGGAAGATTGGTTTGGAAACCATTTTATGTTCTAATTTTTTATTTTTTACTAGGAATTTAGCGACGTTTAACGACTATTAGCGATGTTCAGCGACTCAATTAAACGTCGCTGATAGTCGCTGACGTTAGACAATTTAGCGATGTTCATCGACTCTGGACACGTCGCTGAACGTCGCTAAAAGTCACTAAACGTTGCTACTTTCAAAAAATAGTACCGACTCTTGCTAACACGTTTAGCGAATTTCCGCAACTCCATTAAACGTCGCCAAACGTTGCTGATTTAAAAAATAGTACCGACTCTTACCGACACTATATGCGTCGCTAAAATTGCGACGACACATCGATAAACGTCGCTAAAACTGCGACACATAAACGTCGCTAAACTATGTCGCTATTGGGACGTTTAGCGATATTTTTGTCGTCAGCGACTTGTTAAAATACGACTAACCTTTAAACGTAGCTAATGACGTCGCTAATGTTAATTAGCGACATTTTTCCTAAATTAGCGACGCTTTTAAGCGTCACTAATTTGACTTATTTTGGTAGTGTCCTAACGGCGCGAATTCTATTTTACTAAAGAAAAAGATCACAAAATTTATGCTAAACATATCTCATGTCTCTAAAAAAAACAGAGGAGATTTCAAAAGATTGAACATAAATAATACCCAAACAACGTTGGGTGCCTATTATTAATAAATTTATTGTTCAAAACATAGATGCAAAGACTACCATTTCAAATAAATACTAACATAGTCGAGAAAAGAAAAACAAAAGTATTTCTACTCTCAATCAATTAAATTACTAATCATCCCCAAAAAATCTGCAATGTCAAGTTGGTGTTTTCTTGTGCCTCAAGTTCTTCTCCAAGAAGGTCATCATTGTCCATATCAAGAATGTCGTTTGTCTCAACCTTCTGGATTTTTTGATGTTTGGCCACCACTTCTTTGGATGCACGATAGTTGCGGGACTAATGACCTTCACGCCCACACTTGAAACATGTATCTCTTGGTACTATGACTATATTATTCTCATTTTCTTGATCTTCGGTTGGAGGATACTTTTTATGTCTTTTCCATTGTTCATTATATCTATCACTGCTGGGGTGACTACGCTTCCCTCTTCCTTTGTAGCCATCTCTGCTGGAGTTTCCAGAACGTACTCTGCCTCTACCTTTTCCTCTGGAATATCCATAGCTGGCATTCGCTTCAGGGAATGATAGTGTTCCAGTAGGCCTAGTATTATGATTTTGCATTAGGACATTGTTATTTTTCTCAGCAACTAGAAGCATAGAGATGAGTTCTGAAATCTTAGAGTAGTGTTGTTGTCTATACTGTTATTGCAACAATATATTTGTGGTATGGAAGGTTGAGATGATTTTGTCTATCATTTGCTCCTGAGTAACCGGTTCTTCACACAACTCAAGCCTTGATGCTATGTTGAACATAACATAGTTGTAATTGGATACTGTCTTAAAATCCTGGAACCGAAGATTGATCAATTCATTCCTCGCTGCTAGGAGGATGACTGCTTTCTGGTGGTCATATCGATCCTTCTGGAATTTTCACAAATTTTTTGGATCTTCTATAGTGAGATACTCATTCTTCAAGTCTGCATGAAGATGTCGACGCAAAAAAATTGTCGCTTTAGCCTTGTCTCTAGGTCTAATTTGCTTCTCTTTTGTAGGAGTACTCAATGTGTGTACCAAGTCAAGGGAGCTGAGATGAAGCTTAGCATCTAACTTCCAAGCGAGATAATTATTTTCATTAACTTCTAGGGCAGAGAATTCCAACTTGGTAAGGTTTGACATCTGGGATTTTTTTTTTCTATTCTATAAATCAGATTTTAAAGTTATTTAGACAAAGGACTTCAAGTCTATGATAGTTTGTAGGAAAACTAGACATCAACTTTCTTATTTGAAATTCTAAAATATTATCAATAAATAAGTGATTTTTAATTCTACCTTTCGTGGGCCAGCAACCCGCTACGACCTACAAAATTAAATCGCAGGAGGTTGGTTCCCCCTGGCATGCAGAAAAACACCTGTCATACATGCCCCATTTGGGTGGTACAAAGAGAAAACAAATAGCATGGTGCTGAGAATGTGTTAATGGAAGAGAGGAGAAGAAGAATCTAGCCGAATGAATACTCTGGACTTTCTCCTTGATAATGTATAAATAGAGAAGAAGAGAGGGAATAGATAGAGGTGGTTGTAGATAGGGATAAGGGCATCCATATTTGGTTTTATCCCAAATCACAACATAATGCTATTAAAACTTGTAATGAGATTTTCTCCACGTGAACATATTGATATTTGAAATTATAATTATATACTATAATGCATGCATATGAACGTTTATATTTGCAAAAGTAATAAGTATTAGTGGGTACTCATTGTAGAAGTATGTATTAGTGGTTACTCATTGTAGAAGTATTATTGTATATAAAACAAACCTTAATGTTTGTTCTTTTATTGTTGTTCGAAGCCCTCTCATTTTCATGCTGATAACTTCTTATTACATTTGGTTCATTGTGCGTCCACATAGCAGGCAGAGAGTGAGGATAACTGATCTTATCAAATAAGTGTCGTCCGGCGTAATGTTGGTATATCCTTCTTCACTTGAATTCTTTTTAGAGATAATATACCAAATTATGATTTAGTTTCATGTGGTAATGGATGTGGACAAAAATTATATTCATAATTCAGCTAAAATTATTTCCCTTAGCCACCTAGGCTAAGTAAATATTTTTTTATAAGGCAAATTTACCCTACACATATAAATTGAGATGTTAAGTAGTGTATGATTGTATAATTGACATTGTTATCACGTATTGTCACTTGATTATCTTCTCTTGACAATGAGATGTTGGAGTCTCCTTCCAACTATAATCCTATAATTAAGTTTATAGTTTCATGGCAAAATGTTATCCTTTTGTAGGGAAGTACACAAACTACGTCTTGAATATTAATGTCAATATAATTCATATGACTATACTTCTTGGAATAAAACTCATACATTATATTCTTACTTCCCAAATTATGTTAGATATCACACTAGTTTGAAATATTGCACTTTGAACAATACTACAAAACACACAGAGGAGTTTAGGTAGGCTATATTATAATTTAGACTTTTTTTTGTTCCCTAAGAATGTCACGACCCGATTCCTTAGAATCGTTGGGGCGTCCCCCGAATCGTGATGCCGTGCGGGCCTGGAGTTGCGCCCGCACAAGGCTAAAGTATTTTCATTGAACACACATTCAGAGTACGCAGATAAATTGAAACACAGATTGAAACATAGAAAAGTTCTCTTTATTGATAATGAACATCTATTACAAACTCTTGAACGAGTTAGCTAATATGCCGAACGGCTTACAAAAGAGATGACTCAAAATGAGATAGCAGTCCTGTACATTATATCCCTTTACTAAACTTTAAAAGATATAGACCTCCTGGCTGGAGGATAGCTTTGCCACGGAGCTGCATTTGTGTATGAAAAGTTGCAAGCTCCTGGTTCAAAAGGCTTCGGGGGCGCGGTGAAGATGCGCCAACAGCTGGACTGGATCGGGAAGACGACTTCGGCTCCTCGCTCGGTTCGCCTTAGTGCGGAGAACCTGTTTCAACGAGGGTCAGCATATCGAAACATGCTGGTGAAGGCGAGCTAGCCGAACTATACCAATCAACACGTTGTTTTAATAAAGCATGCATGTTTTGTGGGTTTCTATCTTGCCTTAGTTCATTTACAAGTAAGCAGCATAATGAATTTACTGAAATGAACATGCCACCGTTCGGTGGATTTTACCTGCCCGTCTGAATTACCTGCACAATACTTACCTTGCCTTCCCTGCCATGAAGACACAAGTTAGTATGCAACAGTTTAAATATACAGTGGATCACTGGCGGGATGCCATAATGGACGATTTAGTCTTGAACGAGGATGGAATGCAGCAAAGATTCAGTAGTGGCTACAAACCATCCCGTCCAGATGCAGTAGACTACAGTGAAGTTCCGTCCGGATCGGATCGGTGCCAGTGCCCCAGCGACCGTCCGCAGGAACCAGTGACCTTGTGCACAAGTTGTCCGTGATCGAATCGGTATTATTTATTAAGGCAACAGTTCATGCAGTTGAGGCAGCACGAGTATAAGACAAGCAGTATTTCATGATTCAGTTGCATAGCCTCTCGATTCAGTATATTTCATAGCACAAATTTAAAGAAGAACAAACATTCTAACTTGTATTTATGCATATGATAATTGTCCCAAACGAACAAGCATGCAGTTCAGTATCCGTTCATGAAGTTATTGACAAGCATAATGAACCAAGTCTATTCTCTCTTATCTTGGTTTCTTTTATTATTACTTGGTATCGTTTGATCGGGGCAAAGAATAGTTCAAGCTTTTTGGGTGTGAAGCTTGGAAGCAGGCTAGCTAATCGGGTTGGTAGCCACTCACTTAGATTTTGGAAGGGAGAAGGAAAGAGGCGCTTCACGACTCCGCTCGCAAGCCGCCTACTGCTCGTTCACCTGCATTACGAACAGCTCGATCAATACCTCTTCCACTTTTCCAATCTCGAAATTGAAGTGCAGTTCAATGAACAAAAACAATAAAAACCATCGAAACCGTTCAAGGAAAACAAGCAAATCCCAAAACCAACTCAAAGCACGAAAGCAACAAGCGACATCGAAAACCGAGGCAATAAAAGATAGCAGCGGAGAGGTCCCTCCTGACTCTGCCGCTAAGTCGATCCCGGGGGCACGGTCCACTGAATATGGGAATCGATTCCGAAGAAACAAATCCATAACGAGGACGAGTTCTTAATTCAATCTATCCCGATCGAACGATACCGTCTTGTGTTTCTTAGCCGCGCTCTCCGCACCGGGAGAACGGGGCGCTACATCCTACCCAACTAATTGGAAGTTTTGTCCCGAAACTTAGGGATAAGGCCTACCGTTAGGGATTATTGAGGCGGCTCAGTGGGCAGGCAGGAACGGTATGATCTGGACTCCCGCAAATGAGGCATTGCCCAAGTTTCTTGCGGCACTTGTCGACTGTGTGCCTTGGTTTCTTACAATAAGAACATGGTTGCCCTGGGTTTCCTCTCCGTGGACCGCCGTGGTTAGGACGCTTTACAGCGATGTTTCCTCTATCGTTGCCTTGGCGTTTGTGATTGTAGGTATGCACAGCGCCGGTGGAAACGTGAGGATACTGCGGTTCAAGTGATAAGGCGTGATTCATGACTTCACGTATTGTCCTGTACTGATTATTGACCACGTGCGCATGGATGGCAGGACGGAGACCACCTTCAAACCTTCTAGCTCGACTCGCTGCATCAGGTAAATAGGCTTTAGCGAATTTGGAGAGTCGGTTGAATTCGGCGGAATACTCTTTAACTGTCATCCTGCCTTGCCTCAGTTGTACGAAGTCATTTTCCATTTGACGTTGTACTGGAGGGGGTACAAACTCCTCTTCGAACGCGGCACGAAAGGTCGTCCACGAGATCGCCTCCTCTCCGTGATCAAATTGGAGAGATCGTCGATGCACGTTCCACCAATCGTGTGCGTTGAGGCGGAGCTGTAGTTGCGCGCAGGCGACGCGCTTATCTTCGGGGAACTCTAGCAGAGCGAAGTGATCTTCAAGTTCTGCTAGCCAATCTAGAGCTACCACTGGGTCCTCAGTCCCGTTGAATGGGGTGTTGCAGACTTTCTTGAAGTGGCCCAAGTTGAAGGCAGTCACATCCTTCGGCCTTGGTATTTGCGGCGTCTCTACTTCAAGCACGGGCTGTTCCACCGGAGTCGTTGCTGTTGCGGTGGAATGGTTGGCAGCCAAAGTCTGAACGATCTGTTGCAGGGCATCTACCTGCTTCTGTTGGACTGAGAATCGGGTCTCTAGATTGTTTTCAAACTTGGCTTGGCGAGCATCATCTCCTTGTCGTTGTGCTTCTAACATTAGCATTATCCGCTCGAGCGGATCGACTTGAGATATGCCTCGCTGGCTCCGAGAGCTTCCCGAAGTGCCCGAACTACCTTCTTGTGTTTCGTTCGGTGCTTGCGCTGCAGATTGCGCTAGTTTCGTTCCTTCAAAAGAAGGTAAATTATATCAGGATCATAATGTATTATGGACTTATTGCATAAACGTATCTCATTTTGGTCTTAGCGAGTTCAAGAGTTCGCATAGGAATTTGATCGTTAAAGGAACTTTTCCAGCACGAAGTCTAAGGAACTTTGAATCTGTGCTCTGATACCACTATGTCACGATCCGATTCCTTAGAATCGTTGGGGCGTCCCCCGAATCGTGATGCCGTGCGGGCCTGGAGTTGCGCCCGCACAAGGCTAAAGTATTTTTATTGAACACACATTCAGAGTACGCAGATAAATTGAAACACAGATTGAAACATAGAAAAGTTCTCTTTATTGATAATGAACATCTATTACAAACTCTTGAACGAGTTAGCTAATATGCCGAATGGCTTACAAAAGAGATGACTCAAAATGAGATAGCAGTCCTGTACATTATATCCCTTTACTAAACTTCAAAAGATATAGACCTCCTGGCTGGAGGATAGCTTTGCCATGGAGCTGCATTTGTGTATGAAGAGTTGCAAGCTCCTGGTTCAAAAGGCTTCGGGGGCGCGGTGAAGATGCGCCAACAGCTGGACTGGATCGGGAAGACGACTTCGGCTCCTTGCTCGGTTCGCCTTAGTGCGGAGAACCTGTTTCAACGAGGGTCAGCATATCGAAACATGCTGGTGAAGGCGAGCTAGCCGAACTATACCAATCAACACGTTGTTTTAATAAAGCATGCATGTTTTGTGGGTTTCTATCTTGCCTTAGTTCATTTACAAGTAAGCAGCATAATGAATTTACTGAAATGAACATGCCACCGTTCGGTGGATTTTACCTGCCCGTCTGAATTACCTGCACAATACTTACCTTGCCTTCCCTGCCATGAAGACACAAGTTAGTATGCAACGGTTTAAATATACAGTGGATCACTGGCGGGATGCCATAATGGACGATTTAGTCTTGAACGAGGATGGAATGCAGCAAAGATTCAGTAGTGGCTACAAACCATCCCGTCCAGATGCAGTAGACTACAGTGAAGTTCCGTCCGGATCGGATCGGTGCCAGTGCCCCAGCGACCGTCCGCAGGAACCAGTGACCTTGTGCACAAGTTGTCCGTGATCGAATCGGTATTATTTATTAAGGCAACAGTTCATGCAGTTGAGGCAGCACGAGTATAAGACAAGCAGTATTTCATGATTCAGTTGCATAGCCTCTCGATTCAGTATATTTCATAGCACAAATTTAAAGAAGAACAAACATTCTAACTTGTATTTATGCATATGATAATTGTCCCAAACGAACAAGCATGCAGTTCAGTATCCGTTCATGAAGTTATTGACAAGCATAATGAACCAAGTCTATTCTCTCTTATCTTGGTTTCTTTTATTATTACTTGGTATCGTTTGATCGGGGCAAAGAATAGTTCAAGCTTTTTGGGTGTGAAGCTTGGAAGCAGGCTAGCTAATCGGGTTGGTAGCCACTCACTTAGATTTTGGAAGGGAGAAGGAAAGAGGCGCTTCACGACTCCGCTCGCAAGCCGCCTACTGCTCGTTCACCTGCATTACGAACAGCTCGATCAATACCTCTTCCACTTTTCCAATCTCGAAATTGAAGTGCAGTTCAATGAACGAAAACAATGAAAACCATCGAAACCGTTCAAGGAAAACAAGCAAATCCCAAAACCAACTCAAAGCACGAAAGCAACAAGCGACATCGAAAACCGAGGCAATAAAAGATAGCAGTGGAGAGGTCCCTCCTGACTCTGCCGCTAAGTCGATCCCGGGGGCACGGTCCACTGAATATGGGAATCGATTCCGAAGAAACAAATCCATAACGAGGACGAGTTCTTAATTCAATCTATCCCGATCGAACGATACCGTCTTGTGTTTCTTAGCCGCGCTCTCCGCACCGGGAGAACGGGGCGCTACAAAGAAGAGATCAATGAGTTTTACTATTTTAAATTTTAGTTTAATTGTTTGGCCGCTCATTCAAAACATAATTTGTCAACGATACCAGCAACAGACTAGTGGGGTAGCCAAAAATTTTGCCTAAGGAGCACGATGTTTACTATTAAAAAAATAATAAGCTACAATAAACACATTTTATTCTAAAAAATATCATATATTAATACAAAATCTCATAATAATTACAATCACTGAATAACCTTTTTTTCTTTGACAAAAAAAAAATCTTCGAGATTCATATTCTGAAAATATTGAATGATATTTTCATCGCCAATGACATCCATCCAATACGTCTCTTTCAGTATATCCTACAAAATAATCATTCATTATCTCGTATACCAATTAGTAACATAATGAAATCTTGATAACTTTTATTACAGAAAATACTCTCTCTACAATCACGATTGCAACGTGTAATAACAATGTCAACTTTAAGAGCAAATACACCAATGGTTATACACGATGCTTCTTTAACTGAACTATCTTTCTAGCAAGTCCACTAACCTCCGCAACCTCAAAAAATTGGTCATTATAGTGCACATCCAAAATATAGTTTTCAAGTTGACTATCAAGGTGCATTAACTCAATGTTAGAGAAATCTAATTCCTAAAATTCAACAAAGCAAATCAATCTTTTCTTATCATAGGTGAAGAATAAATCGGGAATAATACAATCCATACACATATTTGCCTCATTAAAAGAACTGTTCAACTCTTGAAGTTGCAAATCAATCACTTCATAAAGTAATTCAAAACAATAATGACGAGTATTTGTTTTTCCTCCAAAGTTGAGATGAGATCTTTCATGTTGTACAAATAATTTGTCCATATGTGGGATTAAGTTCTTATGCTTAACACAAAATGAAGAAACCTCTTCCAACAATCATTTTCATCCATTATCTCTTATGTTTTGCAAGTGTTTCTTGGTTATTCTCACAAGAGTCATGATATTTTATATATCATGTTCTTTTCTTTGTAAAGCTTGTGTAAATCATTTGCAATTTTCAAGATATTCGTCATCAAATGTAAATGATAAGCTTGATTGCGATCATAGGTAGTGAGAACTGGTAAGATTGCAATTAATAGTATAACTTTGCATTCATTAAATAACTTAACATTTAATAAATAGTGTTAGCAATCTAACTTGACTTTTGGAGGAGTTGCAATGATGAAAGTTAATAATAAAAATTAAAGAATTCATTTAAAAAATTAAGATAATTAGTAATTACAACTAGTTAATATTAATAAATCATTCTGCTTAACTAATTAACTATTATAATTATTTAATAATACTAACTAGATATATTAATTTACTAATTAAGTATTGTAATTATATTTAACTAAGTATTAATTAATTGTTAATTACAATTTAATTGTTATTTATATTATTACATAATAATAATTTTATGTTGGGCTTGGCCTTAAAGTAGCCCATGAAAGTTTTTTTAAGAAAAAAAAAACACGGATTATTTTGTATAAGGGTATCAGGGTTATGACATAATTAGACTTTAGGTACTGGATTTATCCGTTGATGGGATTAGACACTCGAAATTTTTTAGTATCACATTTTAGTGACGAGCATCCGTCATTAAAAGACTCATTTCGTCACTGAAAGTCCAATTTCGGCACTAAAAATTTTCAAATACCTAAATCCATCAAAGGACAAATTCAGTACCCAAAAGTCTAATTAGATCATAAACCTGATACCCTTATACAAAATAATCCAAAAAACACCCAAGATTGCCTAACATAATATCAGGCTTGGGCCTTAAAGCAGCCCATGAAAGGTTGTTGGGCATTATTTATAAGACGCCATCTCAATACTCGATCTCTACCGTCCATATTCAGAACATGCTCCCGATCGAACGCTCTCCACGAAAAGGGTAGTTCCGTAAATATGCCCCTCCCAGCTCCTCATCTCCATACTATAAATCCAGCGCCAGCATCTTCATAGAAAAAACCCTAGCGGCGCTGCGACTAACTCTCCTATCGCAAAGGTATCGCACTCCTCCTCCCCTATTTCTAGGGTTAGGGTTTCATTGGGTTTCTTTGATCTGTGGTATAAAGATATACTCTTAGGGAGATTGATCCATATTCTCGTGCTCTCGTATTCTTCGTTCAAAATTGATGTTGGCATCGATTGAAGTAGCCGAGCTTTGCCGAACTATATACAAAAGGAGCAACAAGTAATCAGGAGTGGTGATAGTTGCCACATAGTTAAGGAATTTGTTGATCAAGGAAAAAAAATGAGTTTTTTCTTTGTTTGTACGATGAAATATTAAGCGTCTTTGTAATGTAGAGGAAGACATCGTTTATTTTTCCAGGGTTTTAGATATTTTTTGGAACGGAAATTGCAACCTTCTGTCGGGAAATCTGATTCCTATCGAAGAACTGGAAACTGATATTTTTTGGGTTGCTTATATATGAATGATATTCCACTGTTTTGATTTGGCTGATTGATTCTTAGTGTTAAGGTCTTTGTTCATGACCACTCATATGAAATTATATTTTGGCGTCAGTGTGTTTTGGAGTGTCCGCGTTGAGTTGGATTCGACCCAATATGAACAGTGACACTGACCGTGTCAATTATTCGGTGTTTACTAGGGTATCTTGGAGGGAATATTTCGTCAACCTATGTATATGGAACCAACATTTGGGTCTCAGTGCTTTCTAACTGATATCCGTCGAGCACGAGCTGACAGGGAAATATTACCAATTTAGTATGTGTTTGGGCTTCCTAGACAGATGGCAAAGAAAAAGTGTAGCTATCATACATAATGCAGTATTTTGATTGGTTACATAGGATATAAGTTGAATTAATTTGGAATGTTTGATTTTATTTAGATAAAAATATCCACTGGGTGGCTAGCTATGTTTTAAATACTATGTCCTAGGGTATTTTGGAGTGTCGAGACGACGGACATGGTTACTGCACTTGTTTCTGCAGTGTCTGTGTTACCTGCGGACCATAAAAGCTAAACGAGGAGGCAGCCGATTTAAAATTATATACTTTAATTTATTTTCTGAACTGAAATTCCAACCTTTGTAAATAAGAGAGCAATTTCTCATATTCTAGTGTTTCTTTAGAGTGCAGCTGTTGGTGAGTTTACTTCTATAGTTTGATTTTAATTCCGTCTTCCTCTATATATAGGAGTAGCAGGTAAGACCAACCAACATGTTTACTGCGAGAAGGAAGATCCAGAAGAACAAGGGCCTTGAGCCCACCGAGTTTGAGGATAGCGTTGCTCAGGTTAGTTTTAATTGTCAGTCTTACTCCTGGTAGTCTCAGGATACAATCTATTTTTTATGTTCTCACTCTTTGTGTGTTTGTTGCAGGCGTTCTTTGATTTGGAGAACACCAACCAGGAGCTGAAAAGCGATCTTAAAGATCTCTACATCAACTCTGCAATGTAAGTTTATGAAGCTTCTCTTATTTATTTTACGACGATGTAATAGTGAGATGATCGTGCCTGGTTTATGGTTGTAGCCAAGTTAATGTTGCTGGAAACAAGAAAGCGGTTGTCATTCATGTGCCATTCAGGCTAAGGAAGGGTTTCAGAAAGATCCATGTGAGGCTTGTGAGGGAATTGGAGAAGAAATTCAGCGGAAAGGTGAGTGTTGGTTGAAGGCTTTGCAAAAAGAGTCTCAAATATTCGTAAACAGTTTTTTATTTGTTGAATTTGGTTATACCACAACTCTACCTTTACCTTTTTATGCTCTTGTTTTTAGGTAGTAGCACTTAGAGAGAATGTACTTCGGACATTCTGTTATACGTGAAGGGTTGTAGAATTTTATTAGAGGATCCGAAACTTTTTTTGCTTATAGTTGCTATTACTGATTGGTTAGGGTATTATAAAAGCTCTTAACCAAATATGGACAAGAGAATCAGCTTTCACCGCCCAAGATGAAGCTTGTTGACTAGTTATTCTATAGAAGGCATGTAGAGCTCATTGATCATCTATTCCAAGTTAAAGCTCATCGAATAGTTATTCCATAGGAAGCATGTAAAGATAAAGATACTCCTGACCAGGCTCTTTTCAGGTGTTTACATTCCGTTTTGACGACACATTTATTTGGGACAAAATGTCACTTGGTTTAGGTCTATACACTGATTGGTACTGAGTTTCAATTTCTTTATCAAGCGGGAGATTATAGAAGTATTTTTTTTATTGTGCAGTATGATCCCTGATTGATATGATAGGCTGCTATATGGTTCGAAGCGCTTAGGTGCTGAATGGAAGGCTTATCTGATTAGGGTTAAAGGATAGGGCAATAGCCCTTACAACAAGAAGTTATTTGGTTCTCTTAGGTGTCAATTTAGTGTCACTTTTGTGGAAAAGATTACCATGCTGAGATATGTGCGAGTTAGCAGAGGATATCTTTTGAAGTTTTTTAACTAAAAAAAATATTGTGGCATCTTAAGGGTGTTTTAAGAGTTTAGACTGAATCAGCCTATATTAGGAATGCTGAGTCACACAGCTTCTGCTTGTCTTGACAAATATTGATTGTAGATGAGCTTAAGCTCGAGCCTGCTTTCTTGACCAAATATTTATGGTTAATATGAGCTTGAGCTTAATGTAGCATGTTTAATTAATTGAATGTATTCTCATCCTTGGAGTTCATACAAATTGGACTCATGCTTAACATAGTTTCCTAAATATGCAAAAGTCTGACATGATTATTGCTCGGGGCTTAACAAGATTAATGATAAGTATAATCTCTAGTAAGGAAATTGAGCTAGTTATCCATAGAACTTAGTCAGAACACACAAAAACAAAAACAAAAACAAAAAATAATACACACACAATGAATCAATGAACTGTATTATATACGTGCTTGTCTGGCTCAAGCTTAGCGACTATTTTGATCATTTTGTTTAATAAATGAGCATTACATAAAGTTTGAGCAACAAGAGTGAACAACCCGTTATGGAGCTCTAAGCCATCCACGAAAGGCTCTCAGACCAGTGCAGCCGCAAACCTTTTCTGCTGTTTTTCTATCTTCTCAAGGGTTGGGTTGTTGCCATTCTTCCAATTAGTTGTGGCTGTTTTTAATTAGTCTAGATGATAGGGGTAAAAAGTGGAGGTAAATTTTAATGTTCACAGATCTCTAAGGAAATGTTTTGTTCTTGTTATCTTTTGTTCTTTATAAAATGGGTTTCTTATATATGCTACTCAATCATCTATAGGATGTTATCATGATTGCTACCCGGAGGATTTTGAGGCCACCAAAGAAGCTCGAGCCTGCTTTCTTGACCAAATATTTATGGTTAATATGAGCTTGAGCTTAATGTAGCATGTTTAATTAATTGAATGTATTCTCATCCTTGGAGTTCATACAAATTGGACTCATGCTTAACATAGTTTCCTAAATATGCAAAAGTCTGACATGATTATTGCTCGGGGCTTAACAAGATTAATGATAAGTATAATCTCTAGTAAGGAAATTGAGCTAGTTATCCATAGAACTTAGTCAGAACACACAAAAACAAAAACAAAAACAAAAAATAATACACACACAATGAATCAATGAACTGTATTATATACGTGCTTGTCTGGCTCAAGCTTAGCGACTATTTTGATCATTTTGTTTAATAAATGAGCATTACATAAAGTTTGAGCAACAAGAGTGAACAACCCGTTATGGAGCTCTAAGCCATCCACGAAAGGCTCTCAGACCAGTGCAGCCGCAAACCTTTTCTGCTGTTTTTCTATCTTCTCAAGGGTTGGGTTGTTGCCATTCTTCCAATTAGTTGTGGCTGTTTTTAATTAGTCTAGATGATAGGGGTAAAAAGTGGAGGTAAATTTTAATGTTCACAGATCTCTAAGGAAATGTTTTGTTCTTGTTATCTTTTGTTCTTTATAAAATGGGTTTCTTATATATGCTACTCAATCATCTATAGGATGTTATCATGATTGCTACCCGGAGGATTTTGAGGCCACCAAAGAAGGGTTCAGCTGCAGTGCGTCCTCGCAACCGCACACTAACTGCTGTCCACGAAGCCATTTTGGAAGATGTTGTTTACCCTGCAGAGATCGTAGGAAAGCGTGTAAGATATCGCTTGGACGGCTCCAAGATCATGAAGGTGAGTTGATAGTCTTTAACAACGAAAAGTTATATTTTATGTAATTAATCCTCACTTTTACACTATTTAATAACATTAAAATAAGGAAATAAAATACCAGAATCATGAAACTCAACTTGTTTCTACATAATCTTTTCACGCTCCTTTTTCTTTCCCTCACTTCTTGCAGAACTTATCAGTCTTAGGCTCCAGTCAGCAATCTTTTAATGTATTGCTGCTATATGATTGTCAGTTGTATATATGTAGTAAGTATGCTCCTAGTTCAGTATTCAACTCTGTACAAATGAAATAATTACTTCATCCTCTGGTTATTGCTCAAAAGTACTTGCACATAAATCATAACAAAGTGTATTGAACCTAAAGAAATTGAAGATACTACTATCAAGCTGATTAAATAAATAAGAAAGCCAATGTTATAAATTGCGCTAGGCGGATTCGGTGCGCCAAATGGGCCGCCTAGACGGCTGTACAATTTTTTTTTTTTGAAAATTTGAATTTTCAGTTTTAAATTTTTTAAAAAATTTGATATCTTTTTGAAATTTGGAAAAAAAATTTTAAATTTGAACTTTTTTTGAATATTTTTTGCAATTTCAAATCTGAAAATTCAAATTTTCAAGTTTTGAATTTTTAAAATTTTTCGTCTTGACCGAACTGGCCCGTCTAGGCGTCGAACAAGCCCCAACAGGCGCCTAGGAGGACCGAATTGGGAGTTTTCGGTACGGCGGGCGGCCGCCTAGCGCCTAGGTGGCCGCCTAGCTGATTTTTAGAACACTGAAGAAAGCATTTAAGTGTATTGAATCTGAAGACTAGAACTAATTGTCCAATTTTTATTCACATGACCATGTATTGTAGACAATTGTTTTGATGTTTCAACTTAGTAAAGTAGGTACCTAGTGTGCGGTAAAGCATGTAAGTGTATTAAATCTTGAAGACTAGAAGTAATTGTCTAATTTTTATTCACATGACCATGTATTGTAGACAATTGTTTTGATGTTTCAACTTAGTAAAAGTAGGTACCTAGCGTGCTGTTGAACACTAGTCTCGAGTAGCTAAACAAAGTGTATTGAACCTAAAGAAATTGAAGATACTACTATCAAGCTGATTAAATAAATAAGAAAGCATTTAAGTGTATTGAATCTTGAAGACTAGAACTAATTGTCTAATTTTTATTCACATGACCATGTATTGTAGACAATTGTTTTGATGTTTCAACTTAGTAAAGTAGGTACCTAGTGCAGTGTTGAACACTAGTCTCGAGTAGCTAAAGAAATTGAAGACTGCACTGTTTGTTATCATTAACATGTTATCAAAAGATCACAGTTCGAATATTTGATCATAGGCAGAGAACACATTTCATTCTTAGTGCTACCTTTGCCCAATCTTAACAACCTTGTGAATTTACAGATATTCTTGGACCCGAAGGAGCGCAACAACACTGAATATAAGCTGGAGACTTTTACAGGAGTCTACCACAGGCTTTGCGGGAAAGATGTTGTGTTCGAGTACCCTGTGACCGAGAGCGCATAAGTTTAGGTTGCTTTAGTGGCATTACTTGAATTTTCTATTCTAGGACAATTTTCATTTCAAGGCATTCAAGTATGGTAGTAGCTTTTTAATGGTCAGAATGTTTAATTTATTATGAATTTTAATGTTTGTTTTTGCTGCAAGCTACTCTGATTGCTACTATGTATGAGACAGCTATAATTTTTTGCGATTTCTCAAGCTATGTTTTGACTTGAATTTTCTTGATTGTGTGCGCTCATTCTTGATCAACTTAGTAGTTTTGACTAGATGCTGTATCTCAATTTTCAATTTGTTACTTCTATTCTTGATTATGATATCAAGAGTTATATGGTAACAAACAATGTTGTGATACTCAATTTTCAATTCGTTTACTACCTCTCTTCTGGGTGAGTAATTTGTTACCTTCCATCTTCTGGGTGCATTGAATGTGATATTATGTTTAAGACGCCATCCCAAAAAGGATAATTATATATTTCAGGTTCTTTCTTTTGTAAGCTGCTCTGTTTTCTTTTGAATTGTGTGTGCTTATAGAGAAGATCATGCATAGATTTGTACAAGGTGCTCATGCATAAAATTTACAGTGTTTGGCAAGGTTTTGAGAGGGTTGCTTCTAAAGCTTACCTTGCATGTGCATTTTACATGGATGCTCTTATGGGTAATCTTTGACAATTCAAACTACACGCTTTCTACCTAAATATAATTGTCAAGTTCAATGTGACAAGTCAAAATGTGTAAGTTGAATCTCACGACGTCTCACAACGGTTTTCTGGTCTTGAAGTCGTGATAGAGTCCATTGATAAGAGTCCAATTTTGTTCACCCATCAAAACAAAGGTTAATGTTCATCATTCCACTTGAGGAATACCATGTGTCAAACTAATCTAACAGAATTATGGTTTTGTGAAAATTCACACTAGTTTTTATCACTATTTGAAACTTGACAACTCATGAGGGGAAGAATATCCACAGTTTTGGTGGATGAAAAAAAAATATTAAGTGGAATAGTAAACATTTACCATAGTTTTGGTGGTTGAACCAAAATAGACTCATCCTGATATTACTTGCTCTGCCAAGGGCTACATAATTCTTAAGCTGTCACTCGCTGATTGCTTCTCTTATGTTTTCGCAAAATATTTGTACCATTTCGTAGTGCATGCTATCAAGAGGCTGCATCAGCTTCTTACATTTTCGCAAAATATTTGTACCATTTCGTAGAGCATGCTATCAAGAGGCTGCCAAGAGATCTGGATGCACTAGCAGATATATGCAGCAAGCAAGGATTTTCAATACGGACATCACTGGACCACTTCTATAAGTAAGCATTTCAGTTTTCCAGGTATGCACACCGTAAGGATAGAAGCTTGCAAACGATTGATTGCGTTGCTCCTCTAAATGAAGATGTAACATTGGGATATCATTGAAGTCCTCAAACCAATGTAACAGTAAGGAATTTGAATGATTTGGAAACCACAATCCAAATGGATTCTATCAAAAAAAGAACTAAGATATGCTAATAAGAACTTCTTGTTTTGTGCTGCAAATAGAGAGACTGAAAACCATATACACAATAAGAAATAATAACATTCCCTATTCAACCGGAAAATGAATCAGCTCCTACTTGGGACCATACTTTGATTTCACAACATAGCCATAAGAATGTTAACTGCTAGCTCCTCTAGATTGGATCTAATCTATTGTCCAAATAATTAATATTGGAGATAACCAAAGCAACAGTAAAAGGCTTAAATGCAACAAAGTACTTTTGGGAATCATGTGCATCAGTAAATTTCAAAACACAATTTGGATAATGTAAATTCCACAACAATGATTAGTTGACTATTCAATGTTTTTTGTCACAACAGTATTCCATAATTTTGCAATTAATTTCATATTACCAAAAAATTCGGATTCTTCCCCAATAAGAGCTACAAATACTAGCCTGATTAAGGCTGAAATCACTGAATACAATTGACGTATACAAGATGAGAACAAAATTAAAATACAAAAGTCAAATGACTAGCGCAGGCTGCTCCTGAACTTCCATAAACATTGAGCACTTGGATATAAAGCATCAAGTTGTCGTGCAATCGCCAGTAGGCATGAGTGATATTGCTCTTTACGTTATCCCCTAGGATAATGCACTGATCATCGACTTAGTGACAGAAAAGCTTGATCAATGAATCGGCACCAGCTGTGAATAGCCAAGGCTGTCTTGGATGAAACTTGCAATCCAACACTCCTGCAAGTATCAAATTACTTTTAATGAGTCCCAAAGGCAAATGTGCTTATTTTTAATTTATTTGGAAAACCTGTAATAATGGAAGACATCAAGAGGACAACACATTACATGGGTCTGTTATATGTGGATGATGTGCAAAGAGACTCTATTATTTCATATTTTGCATACGACAGTTGTGATTATTTAAACTCTGAAAAACTGGACTTCTACCACAATTATGCTGGGCAGTAAAAGCTAGGAAGTACTTGAGCATAACAAAAGCTAATTGTATAGTATTTATAGAAGTACTTGTGCATAACAAAAGCTAAGAAGTACTTGAGCATAACAAAAGCTAATTGTATAGTATTTATAGAAGATACGAGAACAAGGAAAATGGTTTCCTGAGGACTGAATTGCGCGACTTTAGCAAATATAAGATACATCGAGTAGCCTACTGTTCTTTTTTCTTGGTCAATGGTTAGGAAGCAGTTCTTACATAGTAACCCATAACTGAAGGTGCATTCTTCAGTGAAACTTAGATAAAAAAAAGTCATTTTCAACAATATTACTCTTGATGTAACACATTATAACCAGTACTTCTAGTTTAACTATAAAGAGAACTGAAGGTGCATTCTTCAGTGAAACTTAGATAAAAAAAAGTCATTTTCAACAATATTACTCTTGATGTAACACATTATAACCAGTACTTCTAGTTTAACTATAAAGAGGTTGCAAGTAAAAAAATACAAACCTCTGCCATTGAAGCTTGTATGGCCACGGAGAATTTCCAAAGGAACAATCAGAGGATCTTGGTTTAGATCTGAATATACCATGCCGTGAAACACATATGATGTGCAATCATCAGAACTCGAGGCAAAAAGAGGATACGAACGATGGAAGGCAACATTTGTTATGTCCTTTGGGTGAGTCCTGGAAGATAATAAAACCAAAATGCACACTGTAAGAACTGCCCTATTAGCAGAAAGAGAGAGAGAGTGCTTCAAACTTGAGAATTGCTTGCAAATTTGCACACTAAAAACTACACCTACAAGAGAGCTATCCACGGAAGTGGCAGCAGGAATTTATGTATATCATATGCTTCAAGATTTTGTTCCCCATTTTATTTCTCCAAACTTAAATCCTTCAAATTATGTTTTTAATGTTGTTGCATGCTTCCTTGGGAAACAAAAAACAATGCTACCTAAAATTAAACTTAATAATTTTTTCTTTTAAAGCAGCACCAGACAAAATTTTAGAAGTTTTCGAGTTTTTTTAACATCCTGATGCACAAATTGAACATTAAAAAAAAAGTTTGATGGTTATTGGTGGAGGAGGGCTTTCTCATAAATACTATAAAACATTTAATTATGTTTACAATTTAATTTAAAAGAAAACTTTATATGTTGATACATACCAGAAAAAAGAAAATTATGTCTATATTCTTTTTCCAAAACTACAGTTTAAAATTTGTAAAACAAATAATAAAAAACTAGCATTCATTTAAAATTATCAGTAAAAAAATTACATGTTCTGACTCTAAAAAGACTAAAGCTTTTTTCCTTCCAGATTTTGCAATTGACTACTATACTTTGATTGAGAAGCAAAAGGGCCCTTATTACAGTAGTAATCTATCATCAGGAAGCATGCTGACTGTAACCTCCACTTTTCATTTTTTTAAAATTATAATTATTTATTTATTATTGTCATGATTAATTAATATTTAGATAGTGATTAGTTAATCAATCCTAATTAGTATTTAGGTTAAGAGTTAACCTTGGTTTAGATTAATGGGAGATTGATGTTTAGTTTAGGGTTAATCTTGGATTCTAGATATTTTTAATCCCCCCTCTTCATAATTAATATCTAGGGATAAACTTGTAAATACTCATTCCACCTCTTCAAAATAAATATCAAAGAGGCTTACATGAAAAGCTAACCACAACACCTATAAACGCTAACCACAACACCTATAAACACACCCCCACCCCTTCATTCCACTTAACTTTCCTCCCCACTTCATCTTCTCCAAAGTTTTCCACCATTTCCCAAACACCAAACCTTCTTCTCCACAACTATTCCACCACCCAAACTATACCAAATTCCTTCCCCCACAAACCTAAACTAACCAAAAACTTCTCCAAACTCTTCCTAAAGGAGGGCAAAAGCTTGAGGACTCAAGGAGGATTGCTAGAGGAGGCTAGAAGTAAAGTTTGGACTTAGCTCTTGTGTCCAAGAACCCATTGGTTGTACTTGGAAGCCCTTCCCAAGAGGTAAACCAAACCCATAGAAATTTCACTAATAACTAGGCCTAACTTTCTAATGTAAATACTAGATTCTAATAGACTCCTAGGTAATAGATCTAAGAGTTTTAATTAATGATTTAGAACACTAGTGGATTGGTATCCACAAAGTGCTTGTGTTGTGTTCCCAAAGGGATGTTTGTTTCTTGATGTGAGTTGTGCATGTGTCTAGGCGTCCTAAATAGGATGCCTAGTGTAGTGTCAAGATACTACGTGGTACGCATGGTTAGATTTTGAAATACAATAGAAATGGTAGTTTAAATGGTCAAGTTCATGCTTATAAGATTTTAGATTATTGTATATAAATATATGCCATGGTTATGAGTATCTTAGATATTGTTGGGTTGAGTATTCTAGATACCAAAATGGTATCATGGGAAGGTAATTTTGTTTGAGTATCATAGGATGATACTTGGTGTCAAGGATATCAATTAGGATTGTGTATTTGTATATGTTTTAGTATCAAGAGGAAGTGTATTATAGTGTCTACCTATATACATAAATGGTGGGAGTGTTGTGAGTGTTAAGAGTGTATGTATATTAGTGTTATATACATCTATATGTATATATGAGAGTGTGTATATATATATATATATATATATATATATATATATATATATACAGGGAGGTATATATATATATATATATATATATAAAGGGGTGTTTGTGTGTTCGAGGGGGAGGAGCATGCAGTGGCAGCCAGTGGCGGACCTATGTTGAACTGAGGGGGGGACAATAGCCCCCACTGAAATTTTGAAAAATAACCCCGAGTATATAATTAATGTAATCTTGTCCCCTCTCATTTTTCATTTTGGCCCCTTCTAACCCACTAAATTTATCTATCTAGGAATCCAACAACCTCAACTCCTCAAGCCCAATTGCAAATAAAAAAGTTATACAGCTCAATAATAACACACAATTAAAAGTCAAACTCAATTTAAGCATAAATCCAAGTCTAATGAACTAAACCCAATTTGAAATCCCTAATGCAGGTACCAGCTTGAAGTTTATATCACTGATATGCGAACTAAAGTATGTTTTTGGAAGTCCAAGGAATTACTGGACTTGCTGAAAAATTGGTGGAAACAAAAAATCATTTGGTATATCCATTGGTATATAAACTGATTACTTTGGCATTAACTTTACCCGTTGCGACTGCGACCGTTGAAAGAGCATTTTCAGCAATGAAGATTGTGAAACATCGATTACGTAATCAAATGGGAGATGAATGGCTCAACGATTGCTTGTGAGAAAGAAGTGTTTGATCAAGTACCCAATGAAGATATTATCCAGTATTATCAGTCCATAAAGACTCAAAAGAAACAAGTGTACATGTAAAACTGCATCATATGAAATATTTACGATGTTTTTGAGTATTCAATAGATTTTGAGTATTCAATAGTTTAATATCTATCACTAACCCCCGAACCTCCACCCCAAAAAAAATCGGAGGTGTTGCCCCCGAACCCTCCCCCCCTCATCAAGAGACCTGGGTTCGCCCCTGGTGGCAGCAACATGCAACAATATCATTAGTGGCAGTAGAAAGCAGCAGTAGTGGCATCACCACCACCTCTTTATCTTGATCAAGGGTGAGAGAGTGCATGTGTGAGTGTTTAAGTGAATGAGATGTGTAGTGAGTTTAGTGTCAAGTATAGTTAGTGTGTTATGTATAAGATACGAGTATCCTAGAGTGGGTTAGATGTGTTGTGTATATTTGGGTATGATTCATGACAAGGTAAGTGTCAAGGTAAGTTGGGTATTAGTTGGGTAAGTGTTATGGTAAATATCAAGGTATTGGAATACCAAGGTATTGAATTAGGAAACTGGAAGTGTTATATAACGTATAATAAGTGTTATAATAACCTACAATATATATATGAGTTATATGTGCTACTTTGAACTATATAAACTATATTTTAGTATAAAGTACTTAATATAGGTATCACAAGTAGATAATATTAAACCTATTATAAACCTACCTAGATAAGTTACCACTAGAGTAGGTAATTGAACCTAAAAACCTAATAACTCAAGAGATAGAATAGACTTTGTTCCATTTCACCTATTGAAACAATTTATTCATAAATAGGTTTCTTGGACTCGGATTTGTTACCGGACACATATCACCAGCTCATGATGGCAAACGAGTACATTCTCTGATTGTTTTCATTATTTGATAGTTTCAATACTTCATGCTCTAGCTATGTCTTACTCTCACGCTTGATACACGGATTGGTATTGTATGGATTAGTTTGAATGGTGATTCTCATGTTGGTCATGTTTCAAGTGAGTCATGTGGTGCAAGTTGGTCATGTTGTTCATGATCACGTATCTCATGTCTATCTCGCTTGGTGATTTTTATGTTTCTAGAATCATGAATCAATGAGTATTAGTCGGGGAAGAGAGAAATACTAAGTAGATGTGTGATCAAAGCCCGTCTTTCATGTTACTTTTATGTGAATAGCAAATCATGCAATTCACGTATGATTATGCCAGATCCATTTCATGTAAATAGCCATTGACGGATGTGCCAGATTACCTTAGCCGATCACATATTGAAAATAGTATTTTATATCACTTAAGAGTGTTTACAGTCTTTCATTTTGTCATTCTGATACTTTGCTATTTATGAGCATGGATTCTCGATTCTCGTGATTACTTGTTTTATCACATGTAGTCATGCCATGATTCTGATTTACCGTCTATCTTGTATTACATACCTATTATTGTTTTATAGTCTCTACCATGTATTGGAACTGTTTTCATTGATGTACTTACTCCAATCTTGACTCGATGTTATGAGGGCACGTATTTCACCTACTATGGACCCCAGGAGGACCTTTTAGAAGAGCTTGACCTTACCCTACCAGAGGATCAGGAGACCCTCGCAACGGAGATCCAGCCTGCGACTACTTAGTTTTAGTATAGCTTATAGACTATACCTTTTGTCCGGAATATCTCCTGTAGTCTACTGTCTTATGTTATACTTTCGGATCTAGACTCTTGAAGTTGTTTTGACTTAAAACTTTGGAACTTGATATATATATATATATATATATATATATATATATATATATATATGTTGGTCTTAATGTTCGTATTGGTTATTCCTTCTCGTGATATCTTCTTAGAATTGTGATTTGAGTAGTATGATTTATTTCATATATATTGCGTGAGTTGTTGGATATTTACAAGTTACTAGACAGCGTTCTATCACCGACAATGCAGCGTAGGCTGGACGTACCAATGTACTCGTGACTGAATTATCGGGTGCGGGTCGTGACATTGACAATATAGCATTTATTCTGGTTAACCATACTGGCATTAAAGATGGGCTAAACAAGGGCCCATCAGGGCACTTCTTAGCAGAAAACACAAAAGTGTTGTTGGCCCGCATCCCTTCGTCTCTCTCTCGATGCACAATCTAATCATACTCTATTCTTCTCTGTAACGTGGGCATGCTGGTTTAGTATTTTAGCCACAGACCAATTAGAATCTGTCCAAACAAATCAATAGATACCAAACTTACAACAAATTGAGAAGTCTATAGAATACACAAGACATTTGTCCGGCATACCCTTCAACAAGTATCAGACATGCCAATGCCATTGACAAATATTTTCTTCCATCAAAGCTTTATACATAAATTTAAGTGGCCAGCACGTCACAGATTTGACAATAGACCAAGTAGTAGTGGTTGGAGCGAGTACTGCCACATGTTAGAAATTAGTGCATAAGCATATTCATGACATATGAGGACACAGCTTTCTGAAATTACTACAAAGATACAGTGAAAGAATAGATCACATTAGACCTATTCACGAAAGTAGCAGAAAATAGTCTACATGGTTCTTTCATATGACTTTAATGTTGTTACTAGGGACAGGTTGATTCTCACTGGGTAGGAGCACCATGGTCTAGAATATAAAAGTTTTTTTATTATGTGGAATAGACTGTTAATATACGAAAATAAAGTTTCAAACGAATAAAACATAATTTTAAAAGAAACAACTCTCAGAAATAAATCAAATATTGTAACTAATCTTTTAGTTAATCATATACAACAATTTTTTAACCTCATTCCACTCTATGAATGCATATTTATGAGTACTTTAGCAAGCCAGGTACTAAACATCCTACTCATTCAAAGGAAAAATAAACAAATTTAGGGGTAAAAGTATCATTTGAACCTATCACAAATGTTTAAAGAAAAGAGGAAACATTACCACAAATTAACTAGAAGAATAGCACAAGAAACATGCTAATTTATACGAACTGTAAAATCAAATTCAACTTACCAAGATATTATTTAGATTATATATATTTGATTAGAAATAACATTTCCTAGAAGAATATTGGAGTACTTACCCAACTATTCTGGAAAGAAAGAAGAGCATGTAAACAATTAGTGTAGCTTTAATATACCAATACGTAGCAAATTCTAACCTTTACAAAAAAACTAGAAGGATGAGAACAAAACAGTAGTTAAGATATATCTCATCCCTTAAAAAGGATAAGATTTCAAAGTTTCAACTATTTTGTACGTTGTCTTCTCCTTTTACTTGTTTGGTGGTGTATGTGTATGTCACTCCAACATCCAATAGTGCACACATCTGTCTAAACATTTAGTAGATTGATTCCATATCATAAGCATCAATCACTAGCATAACTCTGTGTATCACCTTTATGCCACTGATACAATTCACAACTGTAAGTAGAGTTTTACAATTTAGGATGCATAAGTGTTGTTAATATGTATTCTTGAAAAGCATTGAAATATGTGTGATGTAGTCAAACTAATCAACCAGAATCATAATCAATATTTGAGCTCATGCTTTTTTTCAATGGAAAAGTAAAAGAGTGAGAAACAAATTCCAAATCCAGACTCCTAAATCAATCTGCAATATGTTAGATTATATGTACGAAATTAGTCTTCTCTATTCCTTATCCTTCCTTTAGAAACATGTGACCATATGTTTGGAACTTAATGAGTCTCAAGTGTTTAACAACACTTCAAATGCACCACAAGAATATAAGTTTGCGCACAGACACTATTAACTTACTTCAATGTTTTGTATGGTTGAGATGATAGGTCCATATCGAACCAGCACATTTTCCCCTCCTTGCTCCCGACAATTAAATTATCACCTGAAAAGAACCATCCATGAATGAACTTCACCGTGTATGTGTGTGCGCGCGCGTGTAAAAGACAAATACGAATTAGATACCTCCTGGATGAATTGCTATTGAAGAAACCTCACGAACTTTTGTCTCAAGTTTCTTAATTAACTTTGCTTTCAAAAGGTCGTACACCCGGACATTCTTCTTTGTTGAAACAAACAAAATGGGGCGCACTGGATGGAAGACAGATGCAACAGGAAGACCATGCAACTTTCTAATAGAATTTTGTGTATGTTTCTTGGAGAGCTGATGTATTAGTATTGCCCTTGTATCACGTGGAAGATAGGTCAAGGTATACAATTCAAAAGATCTTTGTTAATACTTAATATACAGAGGACACCGAGTAAAATGCTCTTGATATAAAAACAATTTTTTAACGAAGTACTGTACTTTACGAAAATTCATATGAAGTTAGTAGTCACATTGACAGCTACAACCATTCCAAGCAGTCAATAAGAGGATTAACCCCAACTAAGGACACGATCCATCATTTTGAGATATTTATACAGTGTTGCTGGTTCTCTAATTCAAGGTTTATGAGAAATGAGCTAACCCATTGCTGACACAGCTAAGGTTTTCTTCTAATAAGATTCAAATTTGAGTGAGTAATCAATGTACACTGAATTTTCTAGTAACTTCTGAAAACGAACTAATTCGTATGTCCCAACTTATCCAAAGCATAACCTCTATAGATGATATCAGGACAAACTTGCAAGTTTCGAAAACAACAGAACAATAACCACCATTGTAGTTTCAAATATCCATTTGCTATACAACTGGGTCTCCTAATATTAATCAAACTTGAGGTAATTAATTAATGTTTATGAGCCTTTCTCTTGTAACTTTTGAGACAAGAAATCTTAGTCTTGGGTCCTATAAATCTTGACCTCTAGATGGATATCAAGCACCAACCTGCATACTCTGAAAATAATGGCAATTGAGATCACTGATCATCACATTTTAAGTTTTAGTACTCTGATAAACAATTAGTATGTTATTTTATTCTCATAAAGTCTAAAAGTTTGCAAGAAATCTCTTCATGGACACTTCACCCTTCATGGCTTTATTGAGGTTTATTTCCAAAAATTGAGGATGTCCCTTTGCCACAAGCTCCCGCTAATACAAAGTCTTGGACTCTTGGGAGGGTCGAGACATATGCAACCTTATTCAATTTATAGAGAGGTTTTTTATGTGATTCAAACTTGCATCCTCCAGAATGCAACTGCCAAGCATTAAAGTGCAGTACCAAGTGACACCCTCCATTTTTCTTCTTTTCATTTCCAATTCTCATTTTTTCCTTTGTAGATATTCGTATAGAAACCTTTATAGTTCAATAAAAAAAAAGAGAAAAAAAAGCCCCAAAAACTAAAGCATTTCATTTTTGACTGGGTCCAAACTGGAATCTGAACACCAGACCTCATATCTTGGTGGGTACGTTTAGAGCCAAGAGAACAAAGGTACTCAAGTAGGAAGTTTATAGTGAATGTCAGCAAGTAAAATATCATCTCAAGGATATCCGTAGGCACCACCGTAGTAAAATAGTCTCCTTTGCGATGCCAGTCAACTGTCGACACAGCCTGCAGAATATAAGAATTTTCAGATTTAGCTATAATCATTGTTGTCGAGTCCAATGCTAACAAACAAGTGATGCAGCTTGAACTGAAAGAAGAAAGGACAAGGTACCTTGAAATGTTTTACTTGAATTCCTTCATGTTTGTCATGTCGGACCCAATTGACAACAGAGGTGTTATTTCCTATAGTATCAGCCGCAGGAGGTCAAAAACTATTCAATCTTAAAGATGACAAGGGTGACAAAGTTAACTAACCATCATCATCTACTGAAGTTGACTTCTCAACATGTAGTAGTTCTTCAATTCTTAGCTGCTCTTCCGCATCTCCAAGTCCACTGTTCAAAAGAAGAACATCATGGCCCCTGCAGAGTAGGTCACATGAAGGTTAAAAAAGCAGACGAAGTAAGATTATGAAGTGCAGATATGCAAGCATGCTTAGATTAGATGTGAGATATGTAAGATTACTAAGTTGAAAATATCAAAAAGAAATTTGCTTACACAGAAACTGCAAGGATAGGAAGACCAGGCAAGGGATTCCATGCAACGTGCTGGACAGCTTCGCCAACATCCCAGACTTTGAGGCAGCGACCAGTTTCAACCTCCCATATGCGCACAGTGCCATCAGTTGAACCTTTATAAAAGTTATATCACAATTAGAAATCATCAACAGATAGACAATTAAATATATAAAAAGAGTAATACAGTACAAACCAGATGCTATCCACTGTCCTGATATTTGAACAGACAGTGACTTGACAGGACCGGTATGGCCTCGATACTCAAGATAGCATGTCGAGGGATAGGGCCTCAAATCTTTCCTACTGGGGAGCTTGGGCTTGAGGGACTCAGGATCAATGTTTATCTGTTAATGTCCACTCATGTTTGTTAGTTATTGCAACTCTCTTACAGAACATATCCCATTGACAAATATGCACACATTAAAAGATTCATATTATATGGACGATGCTTCTTATCAAGGATTGTGATTGAAAAAGTCATATCTAGAAAGAGAGAAGTTTGCTCCCAAAGACTTGAATAAAGCTTTCTGGATGTTGTACAGATGAATTAATACATTGGCTCCTTAGAATATGGTAGTAAACTAATATATATTGAAAATTCAACTTACACGTTTCTTCCGTGCCCTTGGGCATAAATACAGGTCTAAACAACGATCAAATTCTTCCTTCACAGCATTCTCATATGCAGGTACACTCCTAAGAGACTCGAACCTGTAAAAAGTAGAAACTAGTTGAACTAAGTCGACCAAAGCCACGACCGAAAATTGGTTAGTAGAGAATAACAAGACACAGTGGGGATACCTCTTTGGAATAAACTTTGGACGGTCTTCCTCGTACATTAGCTGGTAAGAATTAATCTCCTCCTGAGTAGGAATGTACTCGACAGATGGATTATATGATTCTTCGTGGCCTGAAATAAAAACAGGTTTACAAAATTCATATATCAAAACAAAATTTAGATGGACTAGGGGGAAATATGGCAACACATTAGTACTGAAAGAAAAGAAAAAAAAATCCATTCATGAAGCAACATACACAACCAAATGAAAGCAATGTATAACTTTTATTTGTTAGACTATAGCAACAGGAAGGAAAACTTCAACTTAGGAGTTAAGACATGCAAAAAAGGTTTCAGCCAAAATTTCATGTTGGTTCCTTAGTGATGTGCTCCTTTTAGTTTGCAGTTCACTACAAGTAATTACCTGGTAATTTTGGTTTAGGTGCAGGAATGTAACTCAATCCTTGCCTCTTGTTTTCTGCTGAAGTAGAATCATCTCCCCACAGTAGATAAACACTAGGGTCCTCCTTCGGTTTATCAAACTTAATCCACCCCTTACGAATGGCTCTAATATATTTTACCACCTGGACCCATTGAAACAAAATCAGAAGATCAATATATACCAATTTTGTTTATTTAAATAGAGAAAATAGTGCATGTCTAATGTTTTCAACAAGCTAGTAATGTTTATGCTTTTGTTCACTACAGAAACCAGCAGTGTATGCACAGTTGCACAATCACTAATTGATAGAAATTAAACCATTCCTGCTTAATCATCATAAGTCTACATGGGGGAGAATTAGTAAAGAACAATTTAGGAGGTACTTTAGCTCTTAAGACGAAGATGATAAGAACAGCAGCAGCAGCAGCAGTCACCAGACAGAAATTGGCTAGTGGCTACAAAAAATTAATCATTTTTCTCCATTCACAATTATTAAGGGCCAACTCAACTCAGCCACATTAGCAACAATTGGATAACTTTACAACTTTAATCCAAGTTTGTTTAGTTCCGTCCTTGTACTAGCAGCTTCTTCAACTATAACCTTATTACTCAATACCACTATTCTCTCTCACTGCATTCACCAATCCTACTCTTTGTTGCACACACGGCACCTAGGTTGGTGTGTCATAGTGTTTTTTTAAGTTTCCGGGTTTTGTCTAATACGTGTCCGACACGACCAACATATTCGGAGTGTCTGTGCTTCCTAGATCCTACTACTTGCATCTTTCTTTCCTATCACTATATTCACAATTCTAACAATATCTTTCTATGTCAATGATATCCACTCACATCCCTCACCACCATTTCTGACAACCATTTAAGTTCATTTCCAAATAAATCCTCATAGGAGAAATTTCCCATATTTCATTTATATATTCTCAAATTTTCAGTCTATCTTTTATTGCGCTCCTAAATGGAGCCCATAAACGCTAAAAATACCAACTCTCTCTTTAATACAAGCATTGTAAATGATACTTCGTTTTCTATACGTTCAGATATAAAACAATTTCGTCCAACTTGTCTACTGGTACTCAACCTAATTTTATGCTCTCTTTCCCTGGATTGCAAATCGCATATACTGTGATTCAATTTCCTAGAGTTCATCTACTTAGTTTCGTAAAAAATAAACTATATGGACTTTCCTCCCGATAATTGTGTCTCCACAGAAGAAACTCTTGCTTGTTTGACACAATAATCGAGCCTGAAGTAGGACACTTCCAGGAAACACCACAAGACACTATCGACAATTTGATTACATAGGATAGTTTCTCATGCAAAGCCATGTGATTGTATCCCACCATCCTTGCTACTCAACATTGGTTTGAGGTTGGTGCAGATGCAATCCCTTTAAAGTGAGGTATACCACATCTTAGGGGTGAGCAAAAGACGGTTTTGAACCGAAAACCTACCCGACCCAGCCCAAAATAGTGGATCGGGTCGGTTTTTAAAAAAAGGTCAAAATTCGGTTGTGAGGTATAAAAAAATTAAGTTTTCGGTTCGGGTTACGGGTTTAGGGTTCGGTTCCCGATCCGAACCGAAAACCGAATAATACCTGAATTTACTACAATACCCCCCACATATATATACCAACAAAACCCTAAACCTAACTTACCTTTCTCTCTCCTCCTGCATTTCTTTTCTGCTTCTCTTGTTCCTGTTCAGCCGCTCGAGGAGAAGACATTGAAATCGAGCACATCAAGGAGAAGCTCTGCTCCGGTGGAGGCACGGGTCAAGGAGAAGATATCGAGCGCGTCAAGGAGAAGAAGCTCCGCTCCTCTCCAATGGCTCTCGAGCTCGTGTGTATTAGATCTCCTCCAAAAAAAATAGTTCATGTTTTCTTCCAATTCCTTAAGGTTTTCTTCCTTCATTCTTCTCTTATTTTTCCCAAACATTTTCATCAATAGTACTTTTATTCATATTGTTTCTTTGATGATTGATGCCAATTGTTACCGAGATCCAATTTTGATTAGTGATTCCCAATCTACAACGGTTAGGTGTAACTGGATTTTTTTTTTGTTTCTTGATTTTGCATTAGATTTATGGTTTCGTTTGTTGCTTTCCAATTTTGACTACTTATTCCCAATTTTGATTGCTGATTTGGGATTCCTCTTTGAAGAATTTCTGATAGATAAATGTTCTCCACCATTTTAATTTGATATTTTTTCACTTCATGAATCAAGCTCTCGATCTGCAATTTAGATGCACATCTTTCATCAAAAACCTTAATTTGTTGATACTCAGTACACTCCTCTGAGAAGGAGACCTAGTTCAACATGTGAGTTTGATTTTCACCGTTGAACCGAACCGACCGAAATTGAACCGTTCTAATTCGGTTCGGTTTTGTCCGATTTTTATGAAAAGGATTTGGTTTTCGGTTTTGATAAATACGGTTTACGATTAATTCGGTTTTCATATAACCGGTTCGGAACCGAACCTCACCCCTACCACATCTTACATCTGCAAAGATTCAGTAGAAAAGTTATACACTTGTTGTATAGTCCTCTATTCGGGATTGGAACTGACAACATGAAAGATAAAGACATCACAACCGGAGGGAGATAACTACAGGAGATAACTTCAACTGTTGGAACTCACAGAACTAACAAAGTTTGAATATAACTTGGAATTGTCATGAAACTAAATGAGTTTGCCTCAACAAGCGAACCTACATGGAAAACTTTCTATACCAATTTGCAGATGACAGACCATAATGCAAGTGGGCAACAGAAATTGGCTTATACTTAGAAAGGAAAGGAAGAAGATAGTGTTTACATTATAAAACTGCTACTAGACTAGTGGGGACCAGAGTGCAGAAGGGCTTCAACAGGGTCAAGGTGCAAGATGGGCCGGGCGGCCCGAAACCCGGCCCGAACCGGCCCACCCTCTCCGTGTGTCGGGGCTGGGTCGGGGAAATCGGCCGCAAACCCGGCCGCAAACCCGGCCCGGCCCAGTTGATCAATGGTGCGGTCCGGACGGTTCACGGTCGGGTCGGCCCTGCCCGGTTAGTTTTTTTAATATATATTATATATAATATAAGTTATATTATATATATAATAAATAAAAAATTATAAGTTATTTGTTAGTAAATTTTTTTTTAATTTATATATACTTCTGTTAGTATAATTTATATATACTTTTATATGCAAAAATTTCCATATGGGAGGAATTTTTAGTTAAGGTTGTCTACATTTAATCTTATTAAATAATTCAAATTAAATAACTTATTATTTATATTTATTAACTTACAATTAATAACTTATATATATATTTAATAACTTAGAAAAAACTAACTTATATATATATATATATATAAGTAATTAAAAATACTTTTTTTAAAAATAAAAAACCGGGCCAGCCCAACCCAGAACCGGCCCGGTTGACCCGAACCACCTGCCACCGGGTCATGGGCCCGGGCTGGGTCGGCCTTCAGCGCCTACGAGCCGGGCCGGCCCAGACCGGTCCACGCCTGGGTTTCAACCCGGACTGGCCCGAACTCGGTCAAACCGGTCCTCGGGCCGGGCCGGCCCATTACACACCCTGACAACAGGGTCCACGAGGCCATGTTATCTAGTCAAGAGAATTTACACTAACCCTCGAGATAGGACCATACATAAGAAAAAAACACAACTACCAAGACATTTTGAGACAAATTGAGACATGGGTTAAAATAATATTCAAACCCTAGCTATAAAGCATGTGAGTATGTCAATAATGCCCACTTGTTAACCTTTTGACTAAGATGGATCTTACTTTTATTTTATTTTAAACAAGAGTCCTATATTTTTAGGAGTGGCTTAAAGTGGTTAAGTATCATTGTTGTCATGATGCAATATTCAGCAAGACACATTGTAATTTGGTCAGAAAATATTCACTCATCTGATTCAGATTCAAATAAATATCATTACCTAAATTCACCAAAGGCAATCTAAAAATAAAAGAAGAAATTTTAGTTTCTGCTCCTTCCACAGTCAAACTTAGGTTATGGTTGGATGTTGTACAGTCATTTGGTAACCTTATACATATCTACATCTCCGACATGAGCCCATTCAAGCATTCTAATATATTATGATTAGACAAGCATCTCTGAATAAGAAACAACACATTGTACTTGTATAATATAGCAGTACATTATCCACAATGTATAATGAATGTATAGACAACAAGCAGGTTAGTCATCAGTTACTTTGTCAAACTTAGGTTATGGTTGGATGTTGTACAGTCATTTGGTAACTTTATACATATCTACATCTCCGACATGAGCCCATTCAAGCATTCTAACATATTATGATTAGACAAGCATCTCTGAATAAGAAACAACACATTGTACTTGTATAATATAGCAGTACATTATCCACAATGTATAATGAATGTATAGACAACAAGCAGGTTAGTCATCAGTTACTTTTATTTAAGTATCATTGTTGTCATGATGCAATATTCAGCAAGACACATTGTAATTTGGTCAGAAAATATTCACTCATCTGATTCAGATTCAAATAAATATCATTACCTAAATTCACCAAAGGCAATCTAAAAATAAAAGAAGAAATTTTAGTTTCTGCTCCTTCCACATATGTTGTACAGTCATTTGGTAACTTTATACATATCTACATCTCCGACATGAGCCCATTCAAGCATTCTAACATATTATGATTAGACAAGCATCTCTGAATAAGAAACAACACATTGTACTTGTATAATATAGCAGCACATTATCCACAATGTATAATGAATGTATAGACAACAAGCAGGTTAGTCATCAGTTACTTTGTCAAACTTAGGTTATGGTTGGATGAACAAGCAGATGGCGGATATATATATTTTTTTTGACACAAAGTTCTAAACTGTGCTGCTTGAACGTATATCCTAAATATTAAGATCCCTAAACTTGTGGATTTAAAAATTCTACTCTGATTAGATTTTTCAAGTTCTTTGATTTTGTTTTCTTATCTATGATAACATTTCCTTTCTCACAACCAAACAGTTAACAGAAAATTCTTAATATTGTTCTCAACAATCATATCTGATATCTTGGAAGAATATATATTGCAATCTTTACACCGAAACATCCAAACGATCCCTTAGTACAAAATGGTAACTTCATAACGTAACAATCTAACAAGTACAAAATGGTAAATTTCATAACGTAACAATCTAACAAGGACACGTAGATGACATGAACAAATGAAGATCCCCTATGACAAGGAATATGAATATATGAGGCCTCACAAACCACTAAGAGAGAACACAGGCATAAAGATCTCAAAATTCCCATATACGTAAGGGCACTAAAGCTTATCATGATTTATTTTATGTTTGATAATATTCTGTATAGGTCGTTAACTGTTATAAAATCTAAATTTTAGATGCATAAGAAATGCTGGCAAGATATACAATCCCAGTGATGAACTAAAATAATGCAGCAACTTGCCGCTCACCAGATGAACATAGAAGTTTAGATTTTATGGTACAAGTCCTGTTAGAAACTGAAGGTAGGATAATTTGAAACAGATAATTTAAATGTTTTCAGTGAAACAAAAACTTTACAATCATCTAGATAACTGTAGGTTTATAGGATTACCTTCTTCTGTTCCCACTTGGAAGGAGTGAATCGCCTCTTTGGCTCTGGTGCATTTGAAAGTGGGTGCCCCTTGTCCTCCCAGTTAAACCAATCGACGTAGGGCTGAATGAAAAATGAAAAGAGGAAACAAAACATTTAACTTATAAATCAATTCACAAATGATTTCAAATGACTTTGAAGACTATATCACAAACTTAATAATTTGAATTGTGTTGGACAAACCGCATATGGATCAAAATCAGCATGTGGTGTTTTCCCCTTCAATAGTCTGCGTATCATTCTTGTTTCATCCTTTGTTAACTCCACCTCTTCATCATTATACTCATCATAGATTTTTCTCCTAGTTATTTTCAGGGAATATTTAAGAAAGTAAATAAAAAAGAAATATAGCACACTACTCGCAAGCATCATGACAAAACAGGGCAGGAAAAAACAACCATTCAAGATGACAAGAAATACATACATAAACCCTAAATATCTAACACTCAAGTAGATCAGGTCTCAGCAAGAAATTCAGTTGAAGTAACATTATTTAAAATTAAGAATTCTTCAGAAAATAATATGCAGACCACAACCAGGTCATGACAACTACCATAAGAAAAATGTGAGCCGTGTCATGAGGACAAGTTGAAGACAAAGTTAATGGACGAAGAAATTATCAAAATTGAAGTTCTCAAGATTAAGCAATGCATCACCAGAACTTGACCCGAGGGCTATCATCCCTAACCATTCAATATGATTGCTGAAGGTCCAGGATGCAGTTTTTCTATTTTCCTTTCCTTTTTTGAGTGAGTAAAGGTACTTCATCCTTCTCCGATGGGGTGTGTAGGTGTGGGGTTGGGTCCTTAGGGACCGGTTGGGTGGGGGATGGATAATTGTTCACAGTTTTTAAAATCAGTTAAGTAAAACACAAACTTCCGTCCGTTACATTATTCTACAACTCAATCTTATAGCTTTTTTGCAAAAATAAAAAAATAGGACTTTATCTTCTTGAATATGCATAGCTAAAAAGTGCAAACCATTCTGTTAAGAAGTTATTCTTTGGACTGTGAAAAAACTTAAGAAATATCATGAACAACTCCCTATCCTTTTTGTTACTTCTTAGAGAACAAAACTAGAATTTGCTCAACTATTCCAAATTTCCATTTTGTTGAAAAATTGGCTCAACTAGATTAACTTGATTATTTAGAATCAGGGATTACATATATATGGGCAATGGTAGCCCTCCATCCCTTGAGTTTTTCCAATGTTGGAGTAGAAAGTAGGAAAACTATATAGGCTCTCTTAGGCCATACAAAGAAGAAGAACTAAAACAAAAATATCTTCTTTACTCCCCCGCAAGGAGTGTAGATGTCGAGAGCTCCAAGCTTGGACAAGAAGTGAAGATAAAGTGCGAGACAAGGCCTTGGTGAAGATGTCAACAACGTGTAATGTACATAAACATGTTGAAGTTGAACCTCACGAAGCTTGACCTTCTCCTGAATAAAATAACAATAAACCTCAATATGTTCTGTGCGCTCATGAAAAGCCAGATTTTCAGCAATGTGAATAGTTGTCTTGTTATTAAAATCAGTAAGTAGAACACAAATTTTTGTGACACTATTTTACAACTTACTCCTATAGCTTTTTCGCCAAAAATAAGAGATTAAGACTTTCTTTTCTTGAATATGCTTACGTGAAAAGTGCAAACTATTTTGTAAAGTCCTTCTTTGGACTATATGACGGAACTTAAGATCAATCATGTAAAGACTATATTTTTTGTTACTGCTTAAAGAACATAAAATATAAATTGAAATCCTAAACTATTGAGAATTTCCATTTTGTTGAGAAGTTGACTCAACTAGATTAACTTGATGATTTAGAATTAGGGATTATATTATTCCTAGAGTTTTTCGAATGTGGGGCTAAGAAGTAGGGAAACAAAAGAGGCTCTTGAGCTATACAAAGAAGAACTAAAACAAAAATATCTTCTATACTCCCCCGCAAGGAGACTAGACATCGAGAGCTCAAAGCTTGTACGGAAACTGAAGATAAAGTGTGATGCATGGCTTTGGTGAAGATGTCAGCAACATGTAATGTGGTAGAAACATGTTGGAAATGAACTTCATGAAGCTTGAACTTCTTCTGAAGAAAAAGCAATCAACCTCATTGTGTTTTGTTCGCTCATGAAAACTAGATTTTTCAACAATGTGATGGTTGTCTCGTTATTAAAATCAATAAGTAAAACACAATTTTCCGTGACACTATTCTGCAACTTAATCTTATATCTTTTTTTGCCAAAAATAAGAAAATATGACTTCCTCTTCTTAAATATGCATAAGTGAAAAGTGCAAACCATTGTTAAGTAATGTTCTTATTTGGACCATGTGACAAAACTTGGGAACAATCATGTACAACTCTTATCTTTTTTTGTTACTTCTTAGAGAACAAAAACTAAAATTTGTTAACTATTCATAATTTCTATTTTGTTGGGAAGTTGACTTAACTATATTAACTTGATTATTTAGAATCAGGGATTATATATATATATATATATATATATATATATATATATATCATGGTAGTCAAAGGCGTGCCTCGTAGAAAGGCGCAACAGTTGCGCCTCGCACCTTACTAGGCATGGCGTCTTTCTCCAGGCGCACCCAAGACGCGTCTTTCTGCCAGGCACAACCAAGCAAAGGCATGCCTTATGATTTTTTATTTATTTATACATATAACTTGGAGTCATGGAGATAATCCTTACCTCGTACAAGTAGTTGGTTACAGTTGAACTAGAAAAACTAAAATTTACTACAAGCATAGTACGGATAATACAAACTCTTGTTAGATCTGTTGACGGTTATTGTTGCTCTGTTATTCACTTTGTTATGTTTTAACTTTTTTTGTTGGTTTTAATATGTTATTTAGTTTTATTTCTTACATTACTAATTTATTTATTTATCTATGTATATTTTTATTATTTTTTATATTTGTGGCTTGTTTCGCTCGAGCGCGCGCCTTAATTGCTGTGCCTTACACCTCGGACGATATGGACATTTTGTGTCTCAAGTGCGCCTTGCGCCTTTGACTACCTTGCTATATATATATATATATATATATATATATATATATATATGCAATGGAAGTCCTCCCTTCCTTGAGTTTTTCCAATGTGGAGCTAAAAAGTAGAAAAACTAGAGAGGCGGCCATAGGGCCATAGAAAGAAGAACTAAAACAAGAATATCTTCTATACTCCTCCGCAAGGAGCATAGATGTCGAGAACTCCAAGATTGGACATAAAGTGAGATAAAATGCGAGACGAAGCCTTAGTAAGGATGTCAACAACGTGCAATGTGGTAGAAAGGTGCTTGAGATGAACCTCATGAAGCTTAACGTTCTTCCAAATGAAATGACAATTAACCTCAATGTGTTTTATGCACTCATGAAAAACCAAAATTTCAACAATGTGAATGGTTGTCTGGTTATCACAATAAAGAAAAGCTTGAGAAGATAAGAGTAACACCAATATCAGTAAAAAGAGTCGACCATTTGAGTTCGGAAACCACATGGGGTCATTGAGCAATACTCTTCTTTAGAAGAAAAACGAGCAACAACAATATGTTCTTGCTCTACTAAGTAACAAGATTCCCTCCACAATATGTACAGAAACCACTCATCGAGCGATGATCAATCATTAAACCTGCCTAAACAGCATCTACATAAACGATCAGTGAGAGACGAGGAAGGATAGTAGAAAAGATCCTCGCTAAGAGACTTCTTCAAGTAGCAAAGTATGAACTCAACAACCAGAAGATGAGATATCTGAGGAGAGTGCATATACTGGCTAATAATGCTAACACCAAATAAAATGTTCGGACGAGTGACAGATAGATATAACAACTTGCCTACAAGATGACAATAGTAATCAGGATTGGGGACAATAGTGTGTTTGATACAAAGTTAAGAAAGGAGAGTCAAATTTGCATCATTATGGGTATCAATTATCATGTTGCTTATACCCCAAATAGCCATAATTGTGCAAAAAATCCATACAATATTTTCGGTGAGAGAATAAAGAATCACCATGTCGGACAACCTCAATTTCCAAAAAGTAACGAAGGAGACCAAGAACTTTGATTTGGAAATAAGACAAATGCGTCTTAATTATGGAAATCCCAGAAGTATCATTGCTAATAATAATAATATCATCAACATAGGCCAAAAGAATCATTATCCCCTCCTGTTCGCGGCGGATAAAAAGAAAAAAAAACAGTACTCTAAAACCAATCTTTTGGACTACATGGTTGAACTTGTCAACCAAGCACAAATAGATTGCTTAAGGCCATAGATAGCCTTACGTAGATGAAAACAAGAGACCCTCGCAGTCTTTATAACCAGGAGGCTGTTGCATAAAACTATTTCAACTAAATCACCATTCAAAAATGCATTCTTGATGTATAGCTGCTATAGCATATAGAAAGGCCATATATGGTATACCGCAAGAGAGATCAACACAAGGACAATGTTCAACTTGGCAACCAAAAAAGTCTCACAATAATCAATCACGCATTATTGAGTAAAATCTCGAACAACAAGCCATGTTTCAAGCTCTCAACAAGTGTTCTAAGCTCCCAACAAAACCATCGGAGTTATATTTAACTACGAACAACCATTGGCAAGTAATGGCCAAGTAATGGCCAAGAGGAGTGTATAGGCAAGTAATGGCCAAGTAATGGCCAGGTGATGGTTTTACGTTCTGTCATGCCATTTTATTGCGGAGTGTATAGGCAAAAGGAATGTTGAATGATGTCATGACTGTTTTAAAAAGCGCGCTTAAGCGGTTTTGGAGACCTGGACGTCTCGCTTAGGAAAATCTCACCCCCAAAAAATGGACATGTGCCTAGGCGCGCTTAGGCGGCGCTTAACAGCGTCTCGCCTACCTCTTGGCGCTGGAAAAAGCGCCAAGCTTTAAAAAACGAAAAAATATTACTTGACCATGATATTTTGATGACTTTGTATTTTGATTATAGTATTTATATATTGTATTTGCTTGATTCATAATTCGTATTGTTATTCATGCATAAACTAATAGGATAGTATGAAAAATATATTAAAATTTATGTGTATATAGAGTATTTTACATGTATGTAGGTAAAATAGGTGAAGCGCTAACTAAGTGCTTAGGCGACGCTTAAGCGGGGCGTCAGCTTTATCGCCTCGCCTCGCCTCACACTTAATATAACATAGTGCCATGAGAAACACAAGTATCCTTAAAATCCTTGTTGATGTATTCGAGAGCACTATGGGTTTGAATGGTTTAATCATAGTAGAAAATTGTGTAGGAGACTGAGCGATGAAATTACGAAATGCAATACTTGCAGGATCTTAGAGTGATAAGAAGATATAACCATGTCATACAAAAATAATCAATAAATTTGACAAAATAGCGAGAAACAAACTTGTCGTTTTATAAGGCCCCCAAATTTCGGAATGTACCAGAGGAGAATGAAGTATCACTTCTAGAGAAGGCATACAAGAACGTCGAACGGTATTATTTTCCAAAAATGTCCACTTCACAAGAAAACTTCTCGAAACTCTGAGGAGGAGAAATTGGGAAGCACTCTCCGAAGAATAGGCAAGGGGACATGTCCAAGTCGTCAATGTCAAATGACAGAAAAAGCATATGCCATAATAGGTAGTAAAATGTCCAAAAGATATAATTCATTTGGCTCTTGATATCGCCAAGACGTGCATGCGTTTGGAGATCCTGAATCACAAATAAAGAAAGAAAGAAGGCGATGAAGAGGCTATGATCTTTAGTGAGTCGACCAATAGAAACAAGACCGAAGTGTGTGAACTGGGAAGATTAAGCACATAATAAAGATAAGGAGAGGGTGTAAGAGGCATTGTCCCTGATCCACCCTGATCCGAGAACTGAAGTAGTTTCACAATCCACAATAATAGACTTGGAAAACATAGCATTCGTAAAGCGTACAGGTCGCAGAGTAACATGATTGGTCGCACCAAAATCAAGAATCCACGAAGCTCCATTTGTCAAACATGATATACCATAAGCAAATGAGATGTATTTCATAGACTGAGAAATAAGTGGACGTAGACTCAGCCATCCCTGACGTAAAAATCAAGTGAGACCCCGTAAATAAGGCCAAGAAGGTGTTGTGTTGCATCTTATCTAGTAAAAAATAATCGAAAGCCAAAGAGAAGAATGAAGTAGTTCTAATGAGATATTTCTACAACATATCTAGTAAAAAATAATCTAAAGCTTGTGAGACTTCTTGATTGGCTCGCGAGATTTTGCTCTACCTTGTGAGATATTGCTCGGGATATGATCATTTGTTCATTCCTTGAGATTATTTTTTACTACAACATGTTGGTTAGTAAAATATTTTAGACATCCTCACCCAAAACAAAATTTTGGTGAGAAGTTTCTCGCCAAGACAACTACAAACATGAGAGGATCATGTCATTGCACCTAAACACCCAGTAGTTAGCAGGTAGGCAAACCCACCTTCCGGCTATGAAGTTTAAGCTCATGTAGTCCATGTAGTCCAGTAGCACCTTCAACTTTCCTAGACTATAATGAGTCCAATATATATATATACATACTTGGTCTGTGAAAAGTTTTCTCGAAGACTTGAGATCCCCAAATGGATTATCTGGTTAGCATAAAAAAAATAAACATTCATGTGTTGGATTATCTTTAGCTTCACATTACCGCAGTTCATGCATTCACTTGGCAATAGGTAGGATGTATCCTCTCTTGTGGAAATGAGTCCAATATATATATATACATACTTGGTCTGTGAAAAGTTTTCTCGAAGACTTGAGATCCCCAAATGGATTATCTGGTTAGCATAAAAAAAATAAACATTCATGTGTTGGATTATCTTTAGCTTCACATTACCGCAGTTCATGCATTCACTTGGCAATAGGTAGGATGTATCCTCTCTTGTGGAAATACTAATCAAATACAAAATTTTCATTCACACCCTTTTTCTAAATAAATACTGATTAAATAAAGAATAAATCGTACAACAATAGTAAATAAATAATACAAAATAGACTACAACTAAAAAATATATAATAAACATTGCATATTGTAATAAAACAAATTTATAATTCATTAGAAAATACCAAGGCACTAGGATATTTGGAATCTTTGATAAGGCATTATATATATATATATATATATATATATATATATATATATATATATTCTCGACATTTTATAATGTCGCCGACATCTCACATCCCACATTTCTATACCCAAAGCAACATTAACCCAACATCAGACATCTACAACACTGCAAGAATTATGAGACAAATCTACAACATTGCGAAATTATTAGACAGCTATATTTGCTTTTACAAAACCATCAATAACTCTGCCCTAATAAAGAAATTCCTACTTCATAACTAGGAAAATGCTTAAGAATGTTAAAAGATCTTGTCCAGTGTTCTAAAAGTCAGATTAATCTGATTAATTGTATTCCCAATTAACAAAAGTTCCAAGAGGCAGCTTAATCGTGATTAATCTCCCTTGTAATCCAATTAGTCAGTAGAAACCAGTAACATAGTTCATCTTATTATAACATAGGTCATGTGACTCGTGTCTAAAACTTCCTGCAGTAACACATAGCCATATACAAGCAATGGAATAGGTTCAAAACCTAAGCGAAGGAAACACATGCTTTTACTAGAGGTCATTTCATGAACAAAGCCCATTTCTTCAAAAAGAACTGGCATTGCATTAATAAATAAATAAACGAGCTCCACCCACCAGTTCTTTGAATCATCTACTCCCGCTAAAAACGAATCGATCTTGTCCCTCTTGCTCTGCTTCCTGATCTTCTTCCCACTCACGTCATACCCGATATGCTCCTCCTCGTCGTACCATTTTAATGGAACTTCACCAACTGTATTCCTCGGCGCCACCTATAATCCCCAATAGGACAATTAAGTAACATATCCAAACTACATTAAATAAGAGTTGATTTTTTTCTGCCACTAATGTTTGCGTTAACATTCAACCCAGCCACAGACCCTTAAAAAATTTCAAATTCTTCATTGACGTTTATCTAAGGTTCCATTTGAGTACTTTAGTTTAATGGAGTTAGGGTTCCATCCAAAGATTGTAGAGGTAGACTAGAAAATTGGCAAATTCACTCCAAAACGTTCTTGTCCAGTTTGGAGTGAATTTTCTCTCCAATTAACAGAAACTATTAACTCCGTTAGACCAAAGCCCTCAAATGTATTTTGAAACTTAGTACATCAGTCCTATTACAAATAACTGAATCAATTTGGCACACGCACCTCGTCTTCGGAAGAATCGCTCTCTTCGGCAGCTCGATGTTCCTCTTCACCATCTTCCTCAACATCCCCACCGTCTCCGGAAAATGCCTACAGCAAAATTATAAAGAAAAGAAAACAATTATAACAAATAAAAATCCAAACATCAGCTCAATATAAGTAACTACTCCATCGAATATTCAAATGCTTACTTCATCTCCGGACGAAATATTCTCTCCAGCAGATCCATCGTCTCCACTGTTTCCAGAGGAAGCCTATAAGCAAAGAAAAAATTAAATTAAATTTTTTTTAAACAAAAAAACACAACTTTCTCACGAATTAAGGAAGATGATTATGTCACCTCGATATCCGAAGAATCGACGGCATCGCTCCAAATCGATTCTTCATCGGAACCACTGTCCGATGGCTCCTCTACTATTTCTTTCTCCGTTTGTTCCTGGTTTGGATCAAATGGAAACAGTTGAGAAAAGGAAATAGAAGCGAAAGAGAAAACCCTAGACACTTCGCCATTGATTTTACCGATTTCTCAGAGGAAACCCTAGATTTCGCCATTGATGAGCTTATAGATAGAGAGAGAGAAAGGAGCAGGAGCAGGAGCAGGAGCGAGCAGGAGCAGGAGCGAGCAGTATTTAGGGTTTTACGGGGCTTGTTGGAAGTAAGCGGGTTTGGGTAGAGTAAGCATTCAGGTTAACTTTGGATCCGGTATCCTTTTTCTGATATCCACATTCGGACCTAAACTATTTCGGGCCATAAATTGCTTCCGGCCTTTGGGCTTCCGGGCTGGCCCAATTGAAATTTTTTTTTCCTTATCAAATCACAATATACTGTTATATTTATAAAATATTTTTGGGTCTCTTAATGTTCTTCAATAAAACTTATTTTCATGTTCAAGTTTTGTTCGATAACGAAGCATAGTTGGATCTGTTGGATTGTATCTCGTTTTCGATTGAGCACTCAAAAGGAGGTTGATAATAGAGTTGGTAATTTAGTCTCACATCGGATAGGAGGGGGAATCATGAGGTGTAGATAATTGGGATTGGTCCAGACCTTACATAGAAATTCCCTTTTAAGGCATATGGGCCCAGTCTTATATCGTATCTCATGGGCCAACTCCGGTTCGGGTCACACCGCGTTCCCAACAAGTGGTATCAGAGTCCAAGGTTCTAGGGCTGGTTTGAGCGGCTATAATTGGTTCGAGACAGATGATGCTGAACGTTCATGGATTATACGGACTCTTCTCAAGGTGGAGTAGGAGCATCAACTACATGAAATAGCTTTAAAGGTGGATTTGACGAGTCCAAGGTGGAGCAAAATGTTGTGGTTGGCACACAATGGTGGTGTGGATGAACGTGTCAGGTTTGGTTATGTGGTCGAACGTATCGAGATGACAAAATATTTGATCTCCTGGGTGCTCGGTTAGCGAAAACGGACAAATATAGCCGGAGTGTGCTAAGGTTGTTCGGCTAGCGGGAACGAGCAAAGGTAGCCTGAGTGTGCTAAGGGTGCTCGGCTAGCGGGAATGAACAAAAGATAGCCGGGATATACTAAGGTTGTTCGGCTAGCGAAAACGAGCTAAGGTGGAGATTGTTGGATTGTATCTCGTTTCCGATTGAGCGCTCAAAAGGAGGGTGGCAATAGAGTTGGTAATTTAGTCCCACTTCGGATAGGAGGTGGGATCATGAGGTGTAGATAATTGAAATTGGTTCAGGTTTTACATGGAAATTCCCTTTTAAGGCATATAGGCCCAGTCTAATATCGTATCTCATGAGCCAACTCTGGTTCGGGTCACACCGCGTTTCCAACAGGATCGACCTCGCTAGTTGCTTTATTCATTAGCAAGGTGTTACCAAATGTGGAATGTAGTCATATAGAGGGGCTTACCATTAAAAGGAAGCCTTTGTAAACACACCCCTCCAAATTTTGTCCCCACCAGAACTTTGTGTCATTTCCATCAGAGTGCCATTTTCAGCTACATTGTTTCCTGCTGATAGTGAAACCAAGCCATTTCCCACACCTAATCCACACTGAAATACATTCACTCAATAACAACTGCAACCCCCTCACATCACATGGCCTCCTTTGGTTGGCAGTAAGGAATGAAAGGAAATAAATTCTTTGTTTTTTTTTTTTCTTTGAAATTTTTTTTTTATAAACAAAAATTTCGGTGTTTGAAAAGGGCAAACAAATTGGAAAAAAAGTGATACCTTAGGATGGAAAAAATAAATCTTTAGGATGGGTGGAGGAACTAGTTTTTTCCTCGCTTTCCTTTGTGAATTGTTTTTCTTTCCTTCTCCTTTGCTTTAGCATCTCCAAATATATAAAAAAAAAAATGAAGGTCTTGATTCTGCGAACCAAACATGGTCTAGAAACAGTTGTTGCTTTTCTCATTAACAATTTGCACCAAATTACATCATATTAGTACTAACTTTCACTAGCCCAAGCACGCCATCGTTAACAATGAATCCGACCTAGCGATTCATCCTTGTTGTCGGTATGATTCGAAGCAAGAGTTCAGAATAAAGAAGTCTAACTACAAGTAGTTTGGTTCCAATATCATATCAACATCTATCAGTGGCGGATCCAGGATGACATTCTACTAGGGGCACAATCATAAGGGGGTCCGGAGACAATGTCCCAAAAAATTAGACATGTAGGAACAGAGCGCATAACTGAAAATTGCATACACAGACCACCCAAACAACCCAAACAAATGGATGGTTCTTCATACAAAAGGTAAAAATTGTTCTCTACGAATTTTCATACAATAAAATATTACATCTCACAATTGTTCTCTACAAGCTTTCATACTTTGAAAACATCTAACTACAACATCATTTGTAAAGCAACTATTTTTCTATGAAGCATACAAGACAATCACTTAAAAACTGATCGCATATTCGATTTCGTAAATCCGTCTTGACAATATTCATTGTAGAGAAGTATATTTTCACACATGTTCTTACTATAGGCAAAATCAATGCTAACTTCAAAAGTCGATACACCAAAATGTACGAAAGGTATTTCTTTGTTTGCACTAGCAATCTTAGATAGATCAACAAGCCCCTTCAACTGACTAAATCGGTCATATGTTCGCACATCCATAATTTAGGCTTTTGATAAGGGCACTGCATATTTTACTCGGGGCTAGCCCAGGATTGGGGCTAGCCCACTAAAGATGAACTTTTACTTATACTAACCCAACATTTTACTCATACTAGCCCACTACTTCCAAACCCTCCCAAACCCTCCCTATCCGACCGGAGCCCTCCCCCCTCCCGCCGTCCTCCTCCGCCTCCTCCCCCGTCCTCCACCGCAACCTCCCGTCGCCACACCTCCCGTCGTCGTCGCCGTCAAAACCAAAAAAGAAAATGAAAAAATAGAAGAACTGTCAAAATGTTGATTTTTAGGACTGTCAAAATTTTGACAGTCCTACCAATTGGAAGGACTGTCAAAATTTTGACAGTCCTAAAAATGTATGTTGAATTTTTAGGACTGTCAAAATTTTGACAGTCCTACAAATTGGTAGGACTGTCAAAATTTTGACAGTCCTTCCCATTGGTAGGACTGTCAAAATTTTGACAGTCCTAAATTTTTTTTTCTGTGAATTTATTTTTGTTAATTGTTGGGGGGGCCAATTTTAAAATATCCTTAAAATTTCTATCCTTAAAATTTGTTAAAGTATTATGTTATTTAAAATAGTAAATTTATTATTGGTACATTAAATATTTTGTAAAAAAAAAAAAAATTACCCAAAAGTAAAATTTGGAGGTCGAAACATCGTTTTTTTGCGATTCTAAAAATTTGGGAAGTCCGTCAAACGGTGAAAGTGTTTATCCCGAAGTACTTTTTCATACGGTCATTTTGGCTCAAACTGGAGCTTGTTTCGATCTCCCAGTCAAAAGTTATGATACTTTAAAGTTTTATATTTTATATTTTTGCCTGTAATTCGGATGAAAATTTATGATACTTTAAAGTCTTACTTCGGATGAAAATTCTCTCTACACGAATTGTGTTACTCTCGTCGAAAACATACAAATAGACCTATTGTGTGACGAAAAACGATTTGAAAACAAATAGTTATGGCCGTTTGAAGTCTGGTCGACGGCAGACGTAATATTCGTACGGTAGATTTTTTTTTTGGATACTAAACTAAATAAAAAAAATCAAAATCCAAAACTAACTAAATAGAAATAAACTAAAAAAAAATCCTGACAATTAAAATGAGGACTGTCAAAATTTTGACAGTCCTCATTGTTTGTGGGACTGTCAAAATTCTGACAGTCCTAGTTTTATATAAAAATTTCAGTGGGTTAAAATTAGGACTGTCAAAATTTTGACAGTCCACATAGCTTGTGGGACTGTCAAAATTATGACAGTCCTAACAATTTGTAGGACTGCCAAAATTTTGACAGTCCCACAAGCTATGTGGACTGTCAAAATTTTGACAGTCCTGATTATAACAATTTGGACTAGCCCCAAATGAGGACTGTCAAAATTTTGACAGTCCTTCCAAGTGGAAGGACTGTCAAAATTTTGACAGTCCTGATTATAACAATTTGGGCTAGCCCCAAATGAGGACTGTCAAAATTTTGACAGTCCTCATTTCTTGTGGGACTGTCAATATCCTGACAGTCCTAGTTTTATATAAAATTTTCAGTGGGTTAAAATTATGACTGTCAAAATTTTGACAGTCTACATAACTTGTGGGACTGTCAAAATTATGATAGCCCTAACAATTTGTAGGACTGTCAAAATTTTGACAGTCCTTCCAAGTGGTAGGACTGTCAAAATTTTGACAGTCCTGATTATAACAATTTGGGCTAGCCCCAAGTAACTTTGAAAAACTTGTAATTTTAGGAAATGGGACTGTCAAAATTGTGACAGTCCTTCCAAGTGGTAGGACTGTCAAAATTTTGACAGTCCTGAGTATTACAGTGGGCTAGCCCCGAGTAACTTTCATAATGGCAAACTTGTAATTTTTTCTAATTTTGAAATGGGCTAGCCCCGAGTAAAATGTGCAGTGCCCTTATAATTTGCCATAATTTACGCTCTAGTTGTTGTTCAAGAGTCATGCATTCAATGAGAGAGAAATCATTAGGATAGGCTTATTAAAATTAAAAAATTTGTTAGGCAAAATTATATCTTTGAGTTTGGCACATAAGAAAACTATAACAATATTTTATTGCACGTTTAAATAGCTTGTTAAATGATTAGGGGCGTTTGGTACACGGTAATTTTTGTATTCCAGAGAAAAATTAGGATGGGAACCTACCATGTTTGTTTAGGCTATAAAAAAATATTTTCGAAATTTACGAATACCTGGATAAATAGTTTACCCACAAAATATGAGAATCATATCTCTTACAAATAAGTGGATATTATATTTTTTGCACAAGCAATATTTTTGGTTGGTGCTTTTTTTTTCATCTTTTAAAGATTTTTTTTTTTGTTCTTTCTGTTTTTTTTTTTGGTTTTTTTTTTACCTTTTTCATTTTTTAAAGAATTTTTTTTTTGTGTGTGTTTCATTTTTTTTAATTTTTGTTGCTGTTTTTTCACAGTTTTTTATACTTTTTTATTTTTAAAATACAATATGACAATAATGCCACAAAAGAGAAAGTAATTTGTTGTAAAATGTTGATCCTAACAATTAAATAGTTTTGTTGCATAAAATTGAATTTCAACAACAAAAATTGTGCTGCCAAAGAGTTCAGTACCATAAAAAAAATTTCCCATATTTTGTTGTTTAAAATGACTTTCAACAACAAAATTATGCATTACTAGTTAAGTGAAATTAGACATTTCCCAACAACAACAACAAAATCTTCTTTTAAATTTTTACCTTTGGCGACATGTACTTTCGTTGTTAAATGTTTGATGACCTATGAAAAACTTAAATAACAAAATTAGTTTGTTGAAAAAATCCTTTTAACAACACAACATATTTGTTGCTGAATGTTTCGACCTTTAGAAACAAAACCTTTTTTTTTGCAATTACCGACGGAATTAATATGTTGTTTGCTATAACTCTTTGACTTCTAACAAAAGACATTTAACAACGAAATATTGATTTTGTACCATCCACAATGATTTTTTTTTTTTTTTGATTTACAACTTTTAACAACGAAAGACACTTACGTTGCTATGAGTCACCTATTTAGCAACTTGGCAACAAAAGATGTCGGTTGTCAAAACTTAGTAGCAAAATTGGTAGATTTAGCAACAAAATATTTGTTGCTATTTGTTGCTAAATCTCTTCTTTTAGTAATGTAAAACCGTCTGTGTTGGGGACAGAAGCGCTATTCCTTTCGACGTTTTGCATGATCACATTTATGCTTCCTCCATATTTTTGAATCAGGACTCCCTTGCGCATTTCTCCTGCTTGGGGCTCTGGGTAATTGTAATTCAATTCGAGGTTCAAAGCGAGATACCGAAACCCATACAACCACCAAGTTGGAAGAAATCATTCAATGAGCCGGACTCATTATGTACCTTGATTCTTATCCATTTGATGGTCTGGAGTTAGGGATGACAATTTCTTCCGAATCTGACAGGAATTCAAATTTTTAACCCCAACTAGGACGGGTTTAGAGATTATGAAAGGAGACGAAACGAGAAAGGGGATTTAAAAAAAATTGATCGTGTTCGGGGCTGAATATGTGTATAGTTAAATCTCCGACCCCGATTACTTATACCCATATGTGCAACCCATTTTTATTAGTTAGACATTAATATCTCTTTTAACATTCTCTATTTGTTATTTTGTATTATAGACTTCTATTTAATACTTGTATATTATTGTTGGATTACTATTCTCTCTTTTTGTTGTATTATATCATTTTTCTAGATAGTAATATACATTATTTTTGTTGGAAACCAGGTTTTATTAACCCATTTTGTATATTTTTTTTTAGAATAAAATATTTTTTTGCAAGCTTTATACTGTACAGGAAAAATTGTTGATGGGGTGGGAGCGGAGACGGAGATAGGATAGGGGCAAGGAATGCATTGTTTGACGAGGATAGAGGTAAAAAAATTTAACATGATCGGGGATAGGGACGAAAATGGAGGGTATGGTCCTTGTCCCCTACATGCCCCATTGCTACCCCCTACCTGAAGATGTGTGCATGCAGTGACAGTCTGGAACATTCCTCCTCATTTTCAGACAATCAAGTGAAGAGGAATCAAGGTGCATGGTGAACCCGACTCAGTGAATAATTTCTTTCAAGTTGGACCATCCGCAAAGAGGATTCATCATACATAAAAGACATGAACTAGGAATTCGAATTGCCTTGGCTAAACTAAAAATCTTTATTTGATTTTTGGAGCAACGACGATTGGATAGTTGAACTAGCTGAAACAAGAGTTGGACTAACTAAAATTTGGACTGAGATATGAGATAAAAGAATTCTTTTTTAATATTTTGTTTGTGCTGGAGCCCACCCAACCATACACAGGTCAGCTCTTGATCATACGAAGGTGGACCAACCGCAAATAGAGAGAGATAAAATTCATAAATTAGCAAAACTAAAAATCTCTCAAATTAATATACCAATTTGTTTTGCGTCACTAGTTATCCAAATAACACGGTCCTTTAAAACTCTTGCTATAGTACTTCCAGACTTTGAAAGTCTCATGAGAACTATTTGAAGCTTTCCGATATTTCCTCCATGCTTCAAGACTATTAGACTAGATGAGGGTAAAGTGAAAAAAAATCCTCTTTAGATGAGCAGTTTTCGCAAAAAAGAAGAAATTCTAGTATAAATAAAAACCTCTACTTTTCATTTTGAATCAGTTTACAACCAAATGAGATTATTCCGTTAACGGGCGTAAAAAAAAAGCATTTTTTTGGTCGAGATGCCAATTCTACCCCCCCCCCCCCCCCTCCAAATTAAACTAAACTAATCATATTCTTCTAAAACTCAATTACAAAGATCAAAAGTAGTAAGATAAAAGAAAGCAAAAGATTTTTATTTTGGAAAAAAATGGTGGATTACTTGGCGAAGGAGAGGGGCAAGGCTGGGTTCAACATGGAGGCGATGAAGGTGGTCTAGGCTGGATCCAGGCACTCGCTCGACGTCTCTGATCAGATGGCCCGTCTCATCGCCAGTGATTCGGTGAGTATTTTTTTGGGGTGACAAAATCCATAAATTAGTGAAACTAAAAATCTCTCAAACAAATATGCTAATTTGTTTTGCGTCATTCGTAATCCAAATAACACGGTCCTTTAAAACTCTTGCTATACTTCTTCCTAGACTTTGAAAGTCTTATGAGAACTATTTAAAGCTTTCCGATATTTCTTTCACTGCTTCAAGACTATTTGACTAGACAATAACCATCTAGTGACGTGTATTATATTGTAGTCCAGGTTACTATACCAAAATTATAGAACTGTAACGAAGATTGTATATTTATATTATTCCAAACATATCCAGTCCATGACGGAGACCGGTCAAGCATAGCCCATAACTTTTTAGCTAGTGGGATGTCATAATAAGTCGAGGTGATTATGGCACACACCGACAGCCCAACTAAATATATACCATCAATATTGATTTCCACACATCCACCTAGTCGTTGGTAGATATTTGAACCTAGATTTTTTCTGATTTCATCTTGTAAGAGCATTCTTAGCAGTTGGTGCTCAAAATTGCATCTTGAGGTCCAAATTTTTTTTAAAAAAAGAAGATAAATGTAGAATAAATTGGATTTGTACGAGAATAGTTGAAAATGATAAAATGATCTTGGTCCCAAAGATTGTGCTGTCAAAAATTGATGTGGAAAAAAAACTACAACTTAATACCCTCAACTATTGGAAATATTCAACTTAATACCCTCAACTTTAATAGGTACTACTTAATACCATCACTCAACTAATATTTTTAACTTGGTACCCTCCGTCGTCCTAATGTTAAAAAAAATTAAAATTAAAATTAAATTAAAATCCTAAACTACCCTCCCCCACCCCCACCCCCACCCCTGCCACCTCCCTTCTCCACCCCCCGCCACTCCCCTCCCCCCTCCCCCGCCACACCCCCTCCTCCCCCGCCGTACTTCCCCTGCATGCAACCCCCACGTGCGTTCGCCGCACACCACCCCCTCCCCCGCAGCGAGCCATGTTAGCACCCTGATTTTTATATAGGATTATTTTGGTAAGTAGCAATTAATTTTTATTTATTTAATTAATTTAAATATTTATTTGATAATTTATTGAACTATAGACACTTTTTGCCATGGTCTTGAGATTTTAGTACAACACTAACCCATACCTTCCGACCAACTTTGCATACTAGACTTAGACGAGCCAAGGTAGGTTCATGGATTGAATGTCACTCATAAATTTGCATCGCTATGTTTCATTTTTGTCGCATAACTTTCGCGACGTAAAATCTAGATATTGACAATTTAGCACTTTGTCGTTGCGTACGATTTTAATGCGCAACATCAACCATTTTTATCTAACCAACTTCACATCCATGAGCCTAACTAGACCTAACATGTTCATATTAAGGGTGTTTCATTCATTTAAATCCCTACATGCTTCATAAATATCACATGGTTCAAATCCTAGTTTAAATATCAAGTTTTTCTTTTTAGGAAACCGCATCTTGCATATCTTTTGTGCACTTTATTTAAATTAAAATAATTAATTATATAACAGGCCAAGGATCATTAGAAGTCTAACAAACCCACATGGTCCCTTAAACACAAGTCCCTTTTGGGCCCAACACAACTCCGAGCAACCAACACCCAAAAGTCCAACCAACAAGTATATATAAACATGTAACCCTCTCCTCTACCTAGCCCTAGCCACCTCTCCTCTCTTATGAACGACTATAACAGCAGTCCCCTCCCTTTTTAACATCTCCTCTTCTCTTCTCCCTTCCCCACACCTTCACGCACCCCTACGAGCACCCCAAGGCCGACCCCAAGGCCAATCCTTCACCTGAACAACGTCCCATATTAGGTCGGCTGCTACTGCTGCTTATTGCTGCTGTAAACATCAACCAAAACCCTACTTTATTTATCTATTTGAAGTCCCCTAGCACCCCGTCAAGTGGCACAAAGTTTGGAGTCATGTAGAACCATGTTGTAAATGACAACCAAAACCCTATTGTTGTTGTAAACAACAACCAAAATCCCTCCAAATCTCCTTCCTATGTTTTATGAAATAAAACTCATGTAAAACCATGTTAATGTTAGGTAGTGATTATAAATATTTCAATGCATGTGAAACCATATTTTTATGTACAAAACTACCCCTAGTTATTGAACAATCTAGACACGGACGCAGTGCATCAATACTAGTTGTAGTTATTTGATGGTTGCCATATTTTGACTATGTAAATAATTTGAAAATTTTAATATATTATAATTACATAATATTTAATGTATTATTTTTATTATTTATTGATTTTTTTGATGCAAATAGGGTAGTTACATGCATAAACTGTAGCGTAGTTGCTAAGAATCACTAGTTGTCGCCCGTAGAGACTTTTTGCATACAATGATATTGGGTTGGTTATTTTTATATAATTATAAATAATTTCAGAATTAATAGTTTTTAATAATTAATAATTTAAAAATAGTTTTGAAAATGTTTAATGACTAGTAATATTCTGGTGTGTAGCTATTTGCATGTGCAACCAATGTAGAATTAATAACTAGATAATAGCATAATTTAACTAGAAAATTAGAGTCTAATTAGTGTAATAATTAATCAGTAGGTGTTTGAGACGTTTCTGTGGAGAACTCCGGACCGGACTTGTTGTGCTCGTAGTTTGGATCGGAATGCAAGTACACCTTGCTTAATTGTATTATTCAGTTACATTATGCCTAGTTGTTATTTGTTAGTTGTGTGCGCGCGTCTTAGAGTAGTAGACTTACCAGGTATATTATGAATGTATGTGGTATCTTCTGACCTGACACTTGTTTAACACGTTCACAGAGTGAGAGAGGGTGCATGGACTAGCGTGTTGATTGGCTATTGATACGTGAGTTCGCGTCTTGTGTTAGTAGTTGATGTTAGTTTAGTTTCTAGATTTTTATTGACGTCGTTGTATTATGCATGCACCGCGTATACGGTTCGGATAGTACATTGTGAGGGAAGAATCTACTAGTGAGCGTATGGGATTTCTGTTTCTTACTGTGTACATGGTGTACCCCTGAGTTCTGTTGAACGCCTGGTGGGATGACTGGTTTTTCTATTTCTCCCCCCTCATGCGCCACTAGAGATGTCTCGAGTGCATACACTACCAAAAAAAGTCAAATTAGCGACGCCCAAAAACGTCGCTAAATGACAAAAAAACGTCGCTAAAATCGTTTAGCGACGTCATTAGCGACGTATTAAAGTAGTCGGAAGAAACCAAGTCGCTGAACCGAAATACGTCGCTAAACGTCGCTATACCGACGTTTTTTAGCGACTTCCATGAGTCGCTAAATGTAGCGACGTTTAGCGGCGCCGCGTCACTAAATAGCGACGTTCTGTAAAGTCGCTAAACGTCGCTAATTAGCGACTTATATAGCGACGTAACAGCGACGTCTTTAATGACCTGGCAGTACTGCCATGTCACCAATTTGCGACGTACAGCGACATATTTAGCGACGTTTAGCGACGTCGTTAGCGACGGCTAATTACACGTCGCTAAGTAGCGACTTGTTTAGCGACTTATAAAAACGTCGCTAAACGTCGCTAAATACGTCGCTAAATTTACAAAAAAAGTAAAAAAAAAAACCTGAATTGTTCCAAGCTATTGTTCCTGTAATTTTAAAATTTCTAATTAAAAATAGACCCGGAGCAACCCTCCGTTGAATTCTATGGGTTCGCCGACCCCTTCGGTGGAACACTCAACACCGGATTAACAATATTTAATATGAATAAAAGTATACAGTCATACAATTAATACACACAAATATTATAGACAGACAATAAAAGTATCACAGTCATAAAAGTATCACAGTATCACAGTCACACAAAATGGGCATAAACAACATCACAAAATACATAATATATAAGTATCAGAGTATCACAGTAACACAAAATTCATAATATATAAGTATATGAAATATCATAGTATCAATCTCGAGGATTTCCAAAACGGGGCAGATACCAGTCCCTCAAATACTGCGCATAAACAGCGTTTATGTTATCAAGCTCCGCTATGGGTGCTGGGTGACTGGAACTCCCCGTCTGAGATACAGCCGCGATAGGTGCTGGGTGACTGGAACTCCCCGCAGGTGGTATCTCTTCCTCCTTAACAGTAGGTGTCGCTCTCTTGGGTGCCATCTGGTAAGATAGATGAAAACAAAGAATTAGCAAAGAATTAGCTATTGGACCGGAACGGAATAATTAGATGACTCACAAAGAATTAGCTGTTTGTTGCAGTATAATAATGATACCATAATATCTTATTTTTATCTTTAGATTTATCAACCAAAACTTATATATTATTATTATCTTGTCAAAAAACCTAACCCTAACCCTAACCCTAATATTGGAGCACTTTATACTTTTGACTTGATTTCGGCTTAGAAATAATATTTCAGAAGATATGTCATTTTTATACATTATTTGAGATAGTCTCATTATTCACGCTAAACATCCATTAGCTTCCAAGAATTTATAAAATAAAATTTTCAAACATCAAGTTTAGAATAATGGAGTGAATTGCTTTTGTATTACTTAACTCCACTCTTAACATATTTAGAATATAACAATGAGGTTCCAAACTCATATTCATATCATTAACTAGCAGTTTGTGTGCATATCATTAATTAGCAGGTTGCAAGCCAAAATAACACTAACTTCCTCTAAATTCCACGTTGAGTCAAACGAAGGAATATAAGGCACAGTAGGATTGAGAAAGAAAAGGAATGCTACTCTCTGATTCATAACATTAACAATATATTTTTAGAAAATATATGTTCTCTCTTGAGAAAGAAAAGGAATGCTACTCTCTGATTGTGTCTGTGTGTGTGTGTGTGTGTGTCTCTTTAGAAAATATATGTTCTCTCTTGACCAGGTCTAACCCTAACCCTAACCCCAGGTCAAAAAATCTAACCCTAACCCTAAACCTAACCCTAACCCTAATATGCGTCTGTGTGTGTGTGTGTCTGCGTGTGTGTGTGTGTGTCGTGTGTGTGTCTGCGTCTGTGTGTCTGTGTGTGTGTCGTGTATGTGTGTCGTGTGTCTGCGTCTGTGTGTGTGTGTCGTGTGTCTCGTGTACCACTTGCTTTTGAGAAGATGAATCTGACCCTAACCCTAAACCTAACCCTAACCCTAACCCCAGGTCAAAAAACCTAACCCTAACCCTAACCATAAACCTAACCCTAACCCTAACCCAGGTCAAAAAACCTAACCCTAACCCTAACCCTAAACCTAACCCTAACCCTAATATGCGTCTGTGTGTGTGTGTGTGTGTCTGCGTCTGTGTGTGTGTCGTGTGTGTGTTTGCGTCTGTGTGTGTGTCGTGTATGTGTGTCGTGTGTGTGTGTCTGCGTCTGTGTGTGTGTGTCGTGTGTCTCGTGTACCACTCCTCAGTGTCTGTGTGCGTGTGTCGTGTCTGTGTGCGTGTGTCTTGTGTCAGTGTCACATGAGAGAGAGAGAGAGAGAGAGAGAGATTACCTAGAGCTCGAGGAGGAGGAGGGAGATGCCGGAGTAGCCGCAGCGGTCGGAGACCCGGTCGCCGGAGAGGGGGGGGCGGGGGAAATCGAAGCGTTTCGAAATTTTCGACAGTTGGAGAAAAGAAAACTGAGCCCTAATTAATCAAAATTTAGCGACGTTTAGCGACGTCAAGGTAAAAACGTCGCTAAAATAAAAAAATAGCGACTCCAAAGTCGTCGCTAAATACGTTGCTAAATATTTTTGAAAGATACGTCGCTAATTACGACGCTAAACGTCGCTAAATAAGATATATTAGCGACGTTTAGCGACCTTAATTGAACTTATAGCGACGATTAATTTAAAATCTTAATAAAAGTCGCTAAACGTCGCTAAATGTCGCCATTTAGCGACGTCTAGCGACGATATTTACGGAGTCGCTAAGTTAGCGACGTTTTTACTAGGAGTCGCTAAAATACGTCGCTAATCCCGCTTATTCTAGTAGTGATATCACATAGATGGTTTAGTTACCCTATTTATTTTTTACTGCTTTACTCTTATGCATGTCAATTTTTTGTGTACTTGTTATGTCCCTTTGAGGACCTGACACCTTTTCTAGATCCAAACGAGCACTTGCACCCTACGAACTACATAGTTGGAGATTTTGCTGACGTGGACCTTGAGGTGGAGCCACGTGAGTTTTCTTAAGTGTTATGGATGATAGTTGTTTAGTGTCTTGTGTGTCCTTATCTAATTAGCTGGCACCTGGACTATTTTATTATTGTCTAGTTGTATTTTCTTTCAGTATTCTTTCATACTTTATTATCGTGGATTGTTCTCCACTAGACTTTATTTTGTAGTAGATTCTGAGGCTTTATCTATTCATTCAGTTTTCTATTCGGTGAAATTTGTGGATGAGACTAGATTATTACTTGTTTGTGATATTGTGACTTAGTTATATTCTACAACATACTATGACTAGTGTGGTCCATTAAATTGGGTTCATATACTTGTTCGTACAGCTGGCATGCGTACGTATACCTGGTCTGATGTATTTTGGGACTGTGGCGTGAAAAGCCACCCCTGTGCACGCTCCCGTTGTCACGATCTGCACCCGAAAATTGGGCATGAGTCATGGGTACGTCCAACCTACGTCGCAGCATCGGCGGTAGAACGCTGTAAAGGTCCACAATACTATCTAACAAACTCACGCAATGATATATATATATATATATATATATATATATATATATATATATATATATATATATATATATATATATATATATATACAATATGTCAATGGTAACTCAACTCTATAAGGAGTACAAGATGAATATATAACATAAATACCCAATCATCAAACTAGAGACAGATAATGGCACAATATCGTAAAGAGAATAGGAAATAACAAGTCACAACAATAACCAAGTCTAGAGTCTAACAATAAACATAAATGATCTCAATGTAAATAACATGCCATAGTCTAATGCTGGAGACATATCTAGTACAATAATATATACTAGCTTAGGGTCTGCTATTGTAAACACCTGAATTTTTCAGAAATTTAAAAAATGAATTTTCAGGATTTTTTGTGATTTTTAACTGATTAAAATCAATATTTTCTGGAATTAAATAAATTTTGTAATTTATTAAATATTAAAATATTATAAAAATAATTTTTTTGGGTGTAAAATAATTAAATAAACATATTGTAATTTTTTAGAATTTATTGGACCCCAGAACTATTTTTAAAGACCTAAAAACTTAGTTTTTAATTAAACCCAAAATAAACCAAGTTGAACCAGATTAAACCAAGCCTTAATTAAACCAACCCAAACCAAATCTTGAACCAAACTGACCCAAACCAACCCTATCGGATCGGGTCGGATCCATACCCGACCCGAACCTGTTAACCCGACCCGCTAGGACCCGTAGCTACAGTAACTATTCGAATCCCTAACCACCCGACCGCTCGTCTCCGGCCGTTCACCCCCAGCTGCGTCTCACCGCCTCCCCGCCGCCGCCAACGGCCGCGTCCGCTCACTTCCTCGTCAACGGCCGACCGACCACCTCCCCGTCCTTCCTTTATAAACCCCAACACCCCCGCTGTCCCCGTCAACCACTCGCTCCGCCACTCCGGCCACCCCGACTTTCGACGACGACTGACACCGTGACCCCGACCCTGCCTCCGTCGTCTCCCCAACTCCACGAGCCGTCACCCCTCACCGTCGCTTCTCCCCACGCCGACCACATCAACCATCCTCCGCCGCACGCCTCCTTCGTTGGCCTGACCTCCGGCCACCCCCTTCGTCCACCACAGTCACCCGAGCGACCCATCCACCTCCGGCGACCACTCCGCCGTGACACGACGAACCCGCCAACGAGCAGAGCACCCGCCGCCGACGAGCACAGCGCTGCCGCCGACCGCCGTAGCCGCGTCGCGCCACCGCGTGTAAACGCAGAATAGTGATTTTTTCGACCTCTGTTCAGGTAGAAATATTTCTCTCCTCGCTGTCTCGTTTTCCGAACAGACTGTTACGACATGTTCGCCGCGTGACTCTCTCGAAACCCGTACAACTCGTTCGGGGTATTGTGTCCCGTGTCGATCGTAAACCGCGACGCAAAAACAGAAAAATAACCCTATTTTCTGAAAATCAGAAATTGGCCCCGAACTCCCAAGTTCACGACCGTTTTGCGTGCAACATGTTAATTAATTCTAAAATTTACCTAAACAATAATTTAGACCGTATAACCTAGTTTTAAAACATGTTTCTAGTTTATTTTAATGATATGTAGATTGTAATTTATTCGCGGGTGAAAATGACCAAAAACTTGGTTATTTAAAATCCTGATTTTTTTGAAACTGGGAGCGCCCCGCTAAACAAGGCGACTTGGTCGTGTGTGAACTTCACCGAAAGGTGCGCACTATCAATACGGACGTGTGAGATTTTACGGAAGTTGATTTAGTGGTTTAAGAAACTACTGCGCTGCTGTTTCTTTCTTTCTTGTTTTTGGTTTCGGTTGAGGAGAGTTTAGTAATAATAGATATAAGAGGCGGTGGAATGAGAGGGCTCACACGCGTGGAGAAGGGAAAGAAAAGTTGGTTTTTGCTACTGCTGTTGTTGATATTTTCTTCTCCTAACGGGTCCGGGTAGGGGTTAAATGGGTAGTGGGTTTAGGATAGAGGGTTTGGGTTTCGAGTTGAGATCCAATAAAAATTTCTTTCTAATTATATATATATATATATATATATATATATATATATATATATACATAGAAAATTCTAAAAAATTATATTGCTGCATACCATTAAGCTAGCAACTGTCCAAAGGGTCTTCTACATGGAATAAATTAGGAAAAAAAATTATAATGACTCCATAAATCCCCTAAATGCACAAACACCTCAAAATAAAAATCTATCTCCTCTATTTAGCTCATAACTATTATAAATAAATAATTAATACGGTTTTCAGAATTAGAGGTTTTACATGTAAGCGTGATGAGATTTTAGGATTGGACAATCCTCTCCTTAGGACAATCTTTCAGACTACTTGTTTTGGGTGCTGTTGCTTGGACCGCGCACGGGCCAGTCTGCAACCATCGTCGGCCCCTCATTGGAAGGAGGGGTCAAAATTTTGCGCGGGTGTGCCCCAACCTGACCTTTTAACCATGCTTAGTCTAGTTAGACTAGGAATATTCTTGGTCGTGAACTATGGTAAGGTGAATCACGTCCCACAAATCGCCATACACAGAGAGAGAGAGAGAGAGAGAGAAGAGGGGGGGGGGGGGGGGGGGGGGGGGGGGAGGGGTAAGGGGGGTTGAAGGCAAGGCAAAGGGGATCATTATTTGTTTTGGGTGCTGCTGCTTGGACCGCGCACGGACCAGTCCGTCGCCGTGCGTCGGCCCTTCATTGGAGCGGGGTCCGAATTTTGCACGGGTGGGTCCCAATCGGACCTTTTAACCATGCTTAGTCTAGTTAGACTAGGAATATTCTTGATCGTGGATTATGGTAAGGTGAATCAAGTCCCAAGTCCCACAAATCCTCTACAGAGAGAGAGAGAGAGAGAGAGAGAGAGAGAGAAGGGGCGGGGGGGGTGGAGGGGGGGGGGGGGTTTGAAGGCAAGGCAAGGGGGATCATTTAAAAGTCTGGCCAATGCAAGTTGCAGTGCAAGTAGAAGCATGCAATAAACAAAGTGCAAGAAAGCAAATGGGTTTAAGCTAGAAACATGAGATCAAACAAATCCCCCCACTTGCAACAATTTCAACCGCCAGCCAGCCAGCCAGCCAGCTTGAGCTTGAGCTTGCGGATAGATTCTCCATCACCAGAAAGCAAGTAAGTGTATGTATGCTTTCTTCTTCTTTAAGAGAACAACATGCATTCCCATGCATGCACACCACCAATGCTTACTAAATATATTGTATATTGCTACAGTACTCCTTTTTGTATTGCTAAGCCACTTCACCTGGCCTGCACTTTGAATGTTTCTAAAAAAGAAAATAATAGAAATAATTACTGTATTCTCTGCGCTCACATCTGATTCGCTGACATGTGGACCATCGCTAGGCTTGTGTGCACTGTACCTGGCTGGCTCAAGTGGGGCGTACCCCTGCGGAGTATTGTTCTTCCCAACAACAACTTCAAGATCAATAATGATGTTTAACGTTAATAATGTGAGTCCAAATAGAGAGATTAATTTATACTATTAATAACGTGAGTCCAAATAGAGAGATTAATGGGTTTTATATTGAGGACAATTAATAGAGTATTTTTCTACTTTGGAAAGGGAAAAAACTTTGATACAGTTTTGATACAAAAATAATCCTATATCTACTTTCTAATTAATCTCTAAATGCATTACTTTAACATTGTTTATTTATTATAAATGATATTTTTTTTTTAAAAATACTCCATTAATTATTCTTAACATGTACCCTTAGAACATTGCTAACAAAACTCATTCATTATTACATAAGGCATTTTTAATTGTAGGACTAAATTTAAGAAGAATTGTTTGAGATATGGTCATCATAATTTCTAAAATTTAGTTTCAATCATAGTCGGTAGAGTTTCTATATATAGAAATTGTACAGACAAAAATAATATTTTTTTAATGTTCTGGTTAAAATGATAAAATGACTAATTTAATGATACAAGTCCCACTGCTATAAGAGTTAGAATAATTTCTATAAGAGTTTCTAAATCATAGTCATATAAGATAAAATTTGTGATATAAATCGAAGGCTGGAAGATTTCTTTTTCTTTTTCTAAAAAAGATTTTAACCATAAAAATAAGAGACAGAGAAACCCCATCGAAAATGCCTAACATCACAGAAACAAAATGTAGCAGTTAAAGAAAATAAATAATGCATGGACTGATTTAATA